>JBBPOE010000232.1:0-37905 GCA_038091295.1 Tylopilus felleus | reverse complement strand
CATTCTCTTGTAGTATAAATATCTTGTCCGTTCTCATGTAACTCTAAGCTAGTTCTACGCAATAACACGCATAGTAACTTGCAACCGCATTCTCGAGTGAGGTTGATCTCGGGTCTCGCACGACTTCACTACAAGACATCATCACTAGTCTTCGTGCTACTACTGAGTGCACGCATTTCGTCTCTTCATAGTCTTCACGCTACTACTCTGAGTGCGTGCTTGCTTGTTCTACGCTACACATAACACCTGGTTAGTTACAACTATATCTATATTTTAATAACATGTAACCCAGAAATGGTGATATCGCGACATTGGGTGGACCAATTTACGTGATCTAATGTGTGATAGATAGCTGAGAGTGTCTACTGTAGTCACCCATGCCACTGCTAAGCACAATTCCCATGTGATTCCTGTGCGCAGACCAGTTTTCCAAAAGACTGGTGGTAACCAGTTGCAACCAGCAACTGGACTGCTTTGAACTGGTCCTAAGTGGTCTGGTTACTGGTTGCCTTGCTCAAGGACATTGTGTCAGAACTATAAACAACAACTCCGAGGTAACTCTGGCGAACTCCGGAGTTCTACTACTATAGGTTCTAGGGGACGTTGGCACAGGACTTGTGTATCACACCCTTGCTGACAGTCGAATCCTGGTATTTTGGAGGAGTGGAGGTCCAAGGTACGGAGTATGCTAGTAAGGAGATTGGAGTGAGAACGGAGATGACGACAAGGGGGAGAGCAAGAGGACTTCAGTTCGGAGTGAGGAGAATGAGGAGTAGTGATTCTAGTTGATTATCAGACTGCAGGTACAGGAGTGTCTACAGGAGTTTATATATGGGGGTTTCGGATCAGAGGTCAGGAAACCAGAATGGGAAAGACAAGGAGGAAGACATAAAAAGAAAGGAACATTGGCGAAGGGTTGGAGGTCAGGAAGGACAGAGAATGGAACATAAGTCAGGAAAGGCAGAGGTAGGGGCACAAGTCAGGGAGGATGGGGAATAAAACATAAGGAAGAACTAACTATAAGGAGATGTATACATACAGAGGTAAGGAAAGATTGTGTATTGGAGGTCCAACGCAGAGAAAGGAAGTCCGAAGTAAGCTAAGGGAGAGAGGCAAAGGGAAATATACGGAGGTGGTCGGAGTAGACCGGAGGTGGGCGGAACAGGATATGACACATTGTCAGACCAGTCCTGGTCCAGTTGTGCTGCTTAGGGGCCAAAAAACTGGACTGGACTGGACTTTAAAACACTAAACACAAATGCATAATCAGCATTTGTTTGTGTTCATATTCAAGTGGTTGTGGCTGTGCACCACCTGCGGATACCAGTTGACCCGTGAGGAATACCCATCATGGGTTGGATATGGGTTGGAGGTCCAGGACCTGCAGGTTTACCTGTACAGATCCCTATGTCTTGACACTGACCTGTGTCTGCTTCCAAGTCAGTTACTACTAGTGGTAGTGATCACATTTTGAGTTGCAGCATGCACTGCTCATTGCACTGTCCTCCCATACTTGAATGGACTCATTTTGCCACTTGGTGGCCCACTTATGCTAGTTGCATTGAATCACTTACATTACCTCCAGATCATGGTACATAGTGGTCCGGAATGATGATAAGGGGCTATACAATAAGTATTCCACTCTCTTCAATCAACTTGGCATCAACTTAAATCATCAAAGAAAGAAAAGCAAACATGAAACAAACTGAAGGTAAAAGACTTAGTAGTAGGGATCAACAACAAAGGTCTGAACTTTATATCAAAACTTGAGGCATATCAGGTGCACCCAACTCAAAGTCTCAATTGAAAGGTAAAATTTGAGCATGCAAATACAGCTTATATACCTGTGTCCGCCAAGGCCAGAGATCACTCCACAGGACTCCATTTCGCCTCACCTTCCTGTCAAGCAAATCTCCAACCAAGGCAAAGATGGGAATGTCACAGCTGCAAAACAGGCTGCGAGCTGTGCATGAGGAGAGAGAGGGATCAGTGATATGGACAATGATATCAAGGTCATTTTTGACACACTTCGAATCCGAGATCGGCACCATGCATTGCACTGGCCATTTTCCTGATTGGTCCTGTGTACCAATGTACCATACTTGCGACATACTGACCACAGTGCCAGTTATCCCAAAACAGCATGCCAGCAGGCCTGCAATGCCAATCGGAAATCTACAAGTAGAAACAGAAATTCGAATGTGTGAGAATACAGGACAGTCACATCAGGCCGTGGTTATGACCACCACATAGAACTACTTGGAAGGGTCATCCCAATCTGCCAAGTTATATCCTCCAAACCGACCTCCTTCCCTGTGAAACAGAAAATGGTCTTCTGCAATGATGATGATAAAGAAGGCAGTCCAAGAACTCAGCATGGATAAAAAGTTGCTGAGGATAGCGCTGGGATGCTCCCACCCAGCAACACTGGCAATGGTATACATAACAAAAACAAGTACCACCCAGAGAAAGTGAGGAACCTTGGCAAAGGGACGACCAAGCGCTTGTATGGAGAGAGCGGCGGAATACATATTGGGTATGTTGTTGGAACTTGTTTCATGGACAGATAAGAATGGAATTCTGTCAAGACACAAAGACTCACATGACGCTCATCGCCAACAGCACCAGGAGGAACCTGCCTGCGCCTCCCCAAGGTGATAATACCTGGGAAATCAATGCACCTGTGTTCCCATCAGAGCCAAGAGCAGCAACATAGACAGGATTGGAGATCATTGCCAATGTAGCACCCAGTATTACAGTGAAAACAATTGGAGGGAGCAAACCAATATAAATATATGCCAAGGGTTCATATCGACCAGTAAGCAGACATTGTAATCCGCAGCAATGGGCACCCAGCCAGTGGCCATACCAAAGATGATCACACCAAAGCTAAGAATATCTGCGCTGAGTGTTCTTCTGGTATCTTCCAATGACTTTTGTGCATTGACCTAATACCTGGCTTTGCTTCCAAGCCTAGAGGTAGCACATAATGAACAATGTCATCATCCAAGCATATCACTCATAGATGTGGACTATGTTGTAACTGATAAAGCATGGAATCAAGCAGCAGACACCAATGATGATGATGCTGCAAACGAGGGGGAGTGTGTGTGTATTGACGGAGGCAAGTTGTTACGGTTTTTCTTCATGTCTTTTCTTATCTTTGTACATTCGCTACGCTTACATTTCCTAATACCGCTCAACCGGTATATCTTTTCCTTTCTCACTTGTACAGCTTCGCATTGCTCTCACAGCCACACGTATAGCCTCACCTTTCCTATTCCATCTTTGCTATGCTTTCCTTCCTTCTTGGTGCGCAGTGCCTCTTGGTCTGTGCACGTCTTCCTGTAGTATAAATACCGCGTCGTTTTCCATGTAACATTAAGCTAGTTCTACGCAATCCAGGCTAGTAACTTGCAACCGCTTTATCGAGTGAGGTTGATCTCGATCTTAGCGCGACCTTCGCTACAAGACATCACTATTAGTCTTCGTGCTACTACTGAGTGCACGCATCTTGTCTCTTCATAGTCTTCGTGCTACTATTTAGAGTGCACGCTTGCTTGTTCTACGCTACGCGTAACACAAGTGTCTGGCCGCCAAGGATAATGGCTGTCATAGCAAAGCCAAACCTAAAGGCTAAGTGTCAGCATGGCTGGTTGAGGCACTCAAAACAGGACATACTGAGTAAGGATGTTTAAGACAGAAAAGAATGTGCCACCCATGTATTCTGAGCTGTGCTACGCTCGGTTTACTTCGCCCCTATATTATTTGCCATACCTGGGGATTGAACTCCCAACCTCACTATGATAACAGTCACTACCAACCACTACACTCCTTATCCTATGCAACACCACCGATCTAGACTCTCGCACAGCCTTATGGCTGTCCGCCTCATGTTTGCCTCATGCCAGATCCTTCACCATGCATATCGCACAGCCTCGCATCTAGGTGCCTCATGTATTTCATCTCCGCTCTATAACCCCTATCTCGCCTCATGCTCGTCTCATGTATTCCTCATGACTCGCACTCATCCTATAGGGTATGATCCACTTATCTAGGCTATGCTCATCATGGTCTCCTCATGTACTGTAGCACAGGATATCTGTAGATCTAGTGTACACAAGTGTAAACCCCTAGACAGTATATAAAGCCCAAGCGCACTCGACTGATTTCCTCCAGTCTTGTTCACTTGGAGATTTCCCATCTTCACTCTTGCCATACAAGGTCTCGCCACTTACTTCTCAGTTTGCCATTGAGTGCCACTGACGAAGGTCTCTCCCTTGCTCTAGCTTAACAGCCAGCTCTTGAGTGAGTTTGGTCGTTTCAAGCTGTAACAAGAGATGATCATGGTGCACAAGCCAGTATGTGGGAATAAATGCCATTGCAAGGGCACTAAAGCAAAATATAGTTGCAACTGCATGACTGAGGTAGATTTAAGTACAACCTGAAGTCAAAATGGGTAATTGGAGACCCACGGTAGGGTAAGAGTAAAAGTGTATTGTGCCAAAATACCTACGGGTATGGTTGTAAGTACCATGTTGACCGACCTACTTCCTTGGTGAGGTGAGAATGAGGATCGAGAGAGTATACATACCACCACATCAAGAGGCTATAGGGCATGTAAGCTTCATCCTTGGATATGGCTGAATGTTGAGGACACAGACCTGTTCCAATAATTTTTCGTCTCCCTCTGGTTTTCTGTAATATGTTCTACACCTCTTGCTATGAAAAATTTGGTGAGAAGAGGTCCAAATGCACAGAAACATTTTGCAATCACTTGGTTGGGCGCAGCCTCAACCTCGGTGTCTTCGCTCTTGACACTATTTTCCTAGTCATATGATCTGTCATTGGGCATGCTGAGGGGATGGGAGAGGACAGGTTGTGGAATTGGAATAAAGAGAGTTGAACTGACCTCTCAAACCAACTTTCGGAACAAGTACTACAACTCGTTCATACCTGCATGTCCTATGTGTGTCATGAGGTAAACGAGTGGAATCAGGACTTTTGTCAGCATAACTAAACCAAGGTTAGCCACATTAAAGGACAGAAACTACAATGACTCGGAGGCAGACACAAATGGTGTTGGGTAGGGCTTACAAACATGCCATGGATCAGTGCTTCAGCTGTCTCGATTCCCAAATACTGCCACAATAGAAATAGAATTAGAAGAAGTGAAAAGAAATCAAAATGCTATGAGAGAGTTTGCTTACACTCTGTGAACTACCATGAACCATGGTGTAGAATCACGAGTCTGAGCATGTGACAGACTGCGAATTCTAAGCACGGGCATCAATACAACCATCAAAGTTGAATACTGTCAGTATTTTGTCTGGGAGTTCTGTGAATTCTGAGTTGGCAAATTTCAAGTCAGTCAGTGACTTCTCTCACACAGCACAGGGGGCAATCTTTAGACCTAGCCTAAAGATTGGACGATATGTAAAACAAAATTAGTTATATAGTATGCTGTAGTTGCCAGGCGAAAACATGAAATAACTTACAGAGGAAAATATATTGGTCAAAAGTTAAAATATTGGCCTTGACAAAAGGCCTTTACGTGCACTCTGATTGGTTGTCGGTCAAAATTATATTTCAACTTTTTACCAACATATTTTCCTCTCAAGTTATTTCATGTTTTCACTTGGTGACTACAGCATACTATATTACTAATTTTGTATTTACATATCGTCCGACCTTTAGGCTAGGTCTAAAGATTGCCCCCCGCGCTGTGTCAGTTGAGTCACTGACTCAAATTGGTTATCGGTGGCTGTACAGTCCCGCAGGTCTCCTTGTATCCCTGAGTCCAAGAATAATACTACCATGCCCGACACAATCCAGTCCGATGCCACGACGTTCTCCGCAGAATCTTACTTTGCGACACAACCAGCGCCGTCTACCCTCCAAGCTGACATCCAAGGTGTATCTCGCTTCATCGATAGACAGATAGAGAATGGAAGGAAAGTCGTGCTCGTGACGGTGAATTGCTCCCGCTTCGTCTGATCCATGCATTGATCTCAAACTACGACTAGAGCGGGGGTACGACCGTTCCGTTAGAGCTCAATGTGTGAGCCTCAGCCTCAGGTGATGATATGATCGTTACTCATTAGACTCTAGAGTCCGATTTCTCGACAACTTCAGTGCTGGTGCGTGTTCCACTCCGTCATTGTGCATGGACTCATGATTTTTATCCCAGGAACACGAGGGGCAACTTCTGCAGAATACTTTTTGAAACAAGGACATGCAGTCATTTTCATGCACCGGCAATTCAGCCTTCAGCCATTCAGCCGGAACTACTCCCACTCAACTCATCCTTTCCTTGACTTCCTTGAGATAGATGCCGCGTTACCTTCGTCCTCCACGATTGACTCCGCGTACCCATATTCAAATGACCCCTCGCCAAGTGCCGCCCAGCCGCACCTTACAGTGAAGACGTCTGAACGGGCAGCCTTGTTGTCCATCCTGCGTTCCTACAAAGCTGTGCAAGCCGAGGGAACTCTACATACCCTCACCTTCGTCACGGTGAACGACTACCTCTATCTGTTGCGCGCGATAAGCAAGGAAATGAGCAAGTTGGGACCAAAAGCCATGTATTACCTCGCTGCTGCTGTCAGCGACTTTTTCTTACCCAGGCAAAAAATGGTCAGTGCGACACTTGATACGTCTTGAAGATCACTAAACGACAGGCGTGGCTGTCGTTCAGTCGGAACACAAGATACAGTCAGGAAAGGGTAGTTTGCACATAGAAATGGATCAAGTGCCTAAAGTTCTCAAGCCGCTGGTCTCCGAGTGGGTGCCTGCTGGGTTTGTGGTCTCATTCAAGGTACGTGCAAGGGTCAGATATCCTATTCATTGCTAACATGTCGATTAATCAGCTTGAAACCGATCAATCCCTGCTCATACCCAAAGCGCGTCAGGCGCTTGAGCGATACGGACACCAGGTCGTCATTGGAAATGATTTGCACCATCGAAAACATCGTGTGGTGTTGGTGTCCCCGAAACCTAATGCGAAGCCCGTTCCACATGGCCCTGAATATAAAGAAATGTGGATTGAGATTGACTCTTCACCTTCTGCGCCACACAAAGAGATTGAAGAGGAAATTGTGAGAGAGCTTGTAGTGCGCCACGACGCTTGGATCAGGCGGGCAGAGGAGAAGGAAGACTTGACAGTATAATAAGACCAAAGTTGTGTAGTTGAGAAGCTAAGCGGGCCGTTGTTGCCGTCACTAGGGTTAAGGTTTATTTTCGCCGCTTTGACTGTTGGACTCTTACAACCAACTATTAATGACGGACACAACGACGACCGCAACAAGAAGGTACGAAAAGTCGAACACGTCGTCGACGTGCTCACGGACCACTTCCACCAGCGGACATGTGTCGGACGACGAGCGTGATGAGGACGCCTCCGAGGCCCAGGCCCAGGTCATTGCGTCTTTGCGCGCTCAAGTGACAGACCTGTTCTCGCAGGTCACCCAACTCAACGGCAAGCTCGTCGCCTCGTATGATCGAGTGTCGAATCTCGAAGATTACCTGCATGATGCCTCTTCTTCCCTGCGGAACGCCTCAGTCACCATTTCTGCCCTCGAACTCGAACGGAGCCACCATCTGGCCGCTTTGAACACGGGTTTGCTTGTGGAGAAGGCACATGTTACTGCAGAGCTCAACAGACTGATGGAACGCGCGACAGAGGAGGCTGCTCAGCGTGGCCAGGCGGAGACTGCCCGTCAGGACATTGAAAAGGACCTCGACGATCTCAGTGCGAGTCTGTTCGGCCAAGCAAACAGGATGGTTGCGGAAGCGCGGCTCAACCAGGCCAAAAGCGAGCGCAAGGTACAGGATGCGGAGCGGGCCCTCAAGATTGCGGAAGATGCGGTCAAGGATATGCAGATCCAGATGCAGGCTCTCCATGCGGAAAAAGAGGCAGCTGAGCGCGACGCACGAGAGGCCATGCTCACTATGAGTAAGGGGAAGTGGGTCGAGCGTGATGATGCGCGTGTCGCGGAAGTACCCAGGATTCGTTTCATGATCACGCACATGCCCTATGCTGAATTCATTGCATTCGTCACGCACTTGAGGGGTCTAAGGACCTCACAGCCAACTCCCCCTGTTATGTCGACGCTTCTCAACCAACCATTTATTGCGCGTCTGGTAAACGAGGATTCGTACGTAAATTGACACATTTCCATAACTTATCTGACGGCATGTATGTAGGGAACCCACTGTCCGTCTCGACCTCGCGCCTTCCCTGAACTGGCTGTCTCGTCGCTCAGTCCTTTCTGCAATCCATACTGGGATGCTGACCGTGGAGCCTGTACCCTTTTCGAGCCTCATCCAGGAGCTGCACCAGCATCCTCAGTCGATGTCTAGCTCTTCCTTGTCCTGCGCTCTCTGTGGAACGCCCGTCGCACGATTACCATCCACACCTATTCCGCGTACCTACAGCCCGAATGGGAATTCATGGTTCAAATATCCCCTTGCACTTGGTTCGACGCAGAATAACAATTCACCACCATCGTCAACAGACTGCGAACCACCTGAGCAGGTATATATTTTCCGTCTCGCCGCTTCGACCACGCCTGCTCCACCGCCTTCTATCTTGCCCACGCATGCTTCTTCTGTGTCCATGCATGCTGTCGGCACCTCCTCTCGACCTCTCAATGCTATATCGTTACAGTCATCCCGCGTTATTCAGGCTCAGACACACAACTCGCCATATCCCCTATGTACCTCAAATTACTGCCTGACAAGGCTTCGGAGTACCTGTTCGTTATGGGCATTTGTGCGTGTTGGGATTGTGGAGCGGATATGGGAGGAGGAAGTTGTCCAGCCTTCCAAACCCCTTGTCAATGGTGATCCCCAGGCAACGCCTTCACCGCCGACTTCCGCGGACACGGGGAACCAGCCTCCAAATGGCACGACCGTTCCTTCAGGTTCTGAGAAGCCCCCAGTTCCGCCGCGGCGAAGGAGGCTTTGGGAGATGGCTAGTGCTTTGGGAGAGAGGGCTGCCAGCTGGGGCAAGGAAAGTGGGGAGAATACCAAGGAGAAGGAGAAGGACAGCACGAAGAAGATGCCTCCCCCTCCTCCATCCCATCCCTCTGCTCCCCACCCTCATGCCGAGCCCCTCGCTTCCCGAGCAGATGTACAGGAACCCCCACCACTTCCAAAGCGCAACGCCGTCCGCGGTAAGGCCAGTGCTGAGGCGGTTGTTCCCCCACCAAGCGCGCAGAACCAAAATGCCACTCCGGAAAATAAGGAGCCTGATGCTAATGTGAATGGCCACACCGATTCAGAAAAAGCAGCGCCCAGTGCATCCGACTCTCCCGTCGATGAAATCACCTTTGCCACACCACCATCCGAAGCTTCCACACTGCCAACATCGGATCCCGTGTCCGCCGAAACGAGTGCACCACCCACGCAAGATCAAGCGCCGCCCCCTTCGCCTCACACTGTTCCGCTCCCCGCAACGCCCACCTCGCCGACTCCCACCGCGCGTGCGTCGTCTCCCGCTCCACGCCCCCGTTCGCGCCTCTCCGCGTCTGCAATGCCGCTGCCACCGAGTTCACGTCCTACAAGCCCCGCCCTCAACCGATCACGTACAGGGTCGCCAGCACCTGTGAGGATCGCACGTGCGACGTCACCGTCACCTGGACACGCACCCTCTGCATCACAGATTCGCGGGAAAATATCGTCGTCGCCCTTGGCCCCTTCTCCGCGACCGGCCTCGCCTGCTCCGGCGACCGGACCGGCTGCACCGCCAATACCGAGACGCGCGCCTGCTAGACGGGTCGTACCACCGCCGCCTCCGACGTCCGCGTCAGGCCTGAAGGCTGCTGCAGATGGGGGCAAGGAAGAGGTGGGTGCACCAGTTGCGAGTACTACTACTGCCACTGCCGATCCTGTCCCTGAAGCGAATGTGTGCAAGGCCAGTGAGGGAGGGGTCGCACCAGAAATAAGGAGTAGCGATGCCGCAGGGGAGGGTAGAGCTGGTGTAGATGTCGACGAAGCGACCGCGTCTCAGGCTGCGCCCGTGACTGCGCCTGCGACAGAGGCTGAACCCGAACCTACCAAGGATGTCGCGGTCGATGGCGTGGAGGGGGTGGTGAGTGGTACGTCGGCGACAGTCGTCTCAGATCCTCACCATACACCCTCTTCGGAGGGCGATGGGAGTACCTCTGTGGACACTGCGAGCACAAAACAGTCTACAAGTACCGAGGGCGAAGGATTCGCGACCGACGCGACGTGGGAGGAGCGAACCTGGAAAGAGTTGGTGAGGTTAAAGGAAGACATGTTTTGGGCACGCATTGGGGGGATCCGTGCCCTTCAAGGGTGAATGTCCGCAGATCGGTGTTTCTTGTCTGATATACCTCCAATACAGGCACGCAATGCAGTGCTTTACCGAGATTGATGATCGACTTGATGGCGATGCCAGAAGTGTCAAAGCGAAATCGTAATTCCTTGACCGCATGACTGCTGGTGGTAGGGACGTGCATATCCATATCTACCCTCTATTTTTAGGAGTTGTGCAAACTATCCACCCCTCGAGAGCATATCCGCTAGCTGCTGAGCTTCGTCTTGAGACAATGCACAGCGGGTCACGAGCCTCTTCAACAGGAGTCTCCGCCGAAGAGATGCTGGCAAGAAGGACCTGAGCATTTCCACGATCCTGGCCAACCAGCTCCGCACGTCTTTCACATAGGGAGAATTGAGGCCGCCCAACGAATCGTGCAGCATCTTCTGCAAGGCGCTCTGTGACTCTGCCCGCTTTGCTGCGAGCGCTGTCACCCAGGCCGGCGCAGCCGTGACGCACGCATGCGCGACTGCTCGGATGCCGTACTCACCCAACGTCCTTTCATTCCTCTTCCACCAGTCCTCCATCTCGTTCTCGTATTCGAGATACGTTACGACGAATGCGAGAGGCACCTTGTTCCCGCACAAAAACTCGAAGAACAAGCGGTAGTTGCGCTGTACGGTGGCAGTGACTCGCCCGCCTCGGATGCAAAAAACGAGGAGGTCGATGCCACCAGCATTGTGCAGGGATCTGATGAGCTGGTGGACCTTTTCGATGGCGCCGAAGAAGGTGTTGAGGCCCATATCGGGTTCGTTGAGCCCGACTGTGTCGTAGACGCGGAGCGACTCCTCTCCGGGGAGGGTAAACGAGTACTCGGTGGCTTGCATGGTGCAACCCTCGACGTTCGAAGAGGTCGGTGCGACCTCGGCACCGGCCATCAAATTGATCACAGAGCTTTTGCCCACGCCGGTTTCTCCGAACAGGATGATGTTTTTGCGCTTCGTGACGTTGGCTGGTACAGAATATGACGAACAGTTCCAAGATCAGCATAACCAGTTATTCCGCGCAGGTAGACATACTGGCAGGTTTTGCGCCGTCATAAACAAAGGGGTTTTTGGGCAACGTATTGTCTTGGGTTTCTGACCCTCCCGTCCAAACCAGTACTGCCTCACCACAATCTTCAAGCCTTTCTCAGGATGGAGAGTCGAAGTGAGCTTGTTGGCTTACCATTCCATTCTGATTGATCGGAAGCACTGTCCACGTATGCGGTCTGCTCTGTCGTATTGGAAGGGAACTGATATTTCAACGCAGTCATGTCTGCAGTTGATCGACCCTCGTGTCTCTCGGATGAGCACGATTTATTGAGTCCACTTGGTCTCTGGCCCATGTGTAGATGGTCGAGGAAGAGGGAGGGACGCGTTTAGGGGCTTGACGAGAACACCCTAAACCTAAACTGTGAGTTATCGTCCGAGTCACCTCTATATGAATTGCCCGATCTGGACCACACACTGTAGGCTAAGAGTCAAATGTAGACTGAAGTATCTTTGGAGATCTAGCATGCTTGTCCAGGCGATTACAAGCAGAGAAACTGATTCGAATCTAGACTGGCCAGCCCCGTAGAAACTGCTTTACTACGTGATGATGAGTTACTTGACTGACCCCGCGCGGCTAACCTCAAATGTTCATGTGATTATGACGTAGCCCCTGATCCATATAACACAAAGGCACTATTACTTTCCAGGTGTTTTTGTGATCCACATCATTGAAGCGTCACCTTTCTCATCGATATCCCCCACATGCTTACAGCGAATTAGATTCGATGGAGATGGTCAATATCCCACATCGATCGACGGACTTCAGCCAGGATGCAGTCGATAAAAATTATGCTTCTGCTCTGTCTAGCGCGACAGTGGAGAATGACATTGGATCGTGCTTCCAAACAAATCTGGTGCTGGGGACGCTGAAGAACGAGGTAGGCAGAACGGTCGCTCGTCTTGTCTTCTCAGCTGAGTACGTGTCCCTCGCAGGATGTGGACGACGCGCATGTGGACCAGGAGAATGCTTGTACTCACGGCATACGGGTTCAGAACCCAACAACTCTCGACACCCAGTGCTCTTATACGCATACAGACAATGCGCTCTCCCCAACGTACACTTGCTCTACCCCTTCAGGGATTGAACGGAGCAGTTCCCGCCGATCTGATTTTACGCGGCCTACCCCAGTTGTCGAGCCAAGCAGAGCGGTACGTGAAATCTCCCTCGATTCACTTTGACGACACGAGTAATCACAATACACCTAGGACGACGTTGTGCATGAAGCTCACATTCCAAACATCATCATATTCGGCGAAGCCGGTGTCGGAAAGTCATCCGTCGTCAACCTCATTGCTGGTCAGCACCGTACACACATCTCGAATGACGCGCTCGGGTGCACGTTCCAGTACCAACGGCACATTGTTGTGCTGGACGGAATGCCGTTCGCCCTCTGGGACACGACCGGGCTAGACGAAGGATCAGAAGGGAGAGTGCCTGCCAAGCAAGCTGAAAGCAATCTGAGAGCGTTGATGCGAGGTCTGGCAGATTCAGGGGGCATCCATCTCGTCATCTATTGTATCCGCGGTACCCGACTCACCAAGGCACTCAAACACAACTACGACCTATTCTACACCGCTATCTGTCGAAAGGAGGTGCCCGTCGCGTTGGTCGTGACTGGTTTGGAGCATCAACAAAGGGACATGGAGACCTGGTGGGAAGAGAACGAGGCGGCTCTGCAGCGCTGTGGGATGGGGTTCGACGGACACGCATGCGTGACGACGTTGGACGTTGACGACGCTTTTATCCGTGCACGGCGATCGGATTCGCAGAGGTGTCTGCGTGAGCTTGTCGCTGAGTACGCCCAGAGACGTCCGTGGAAAATCAAGGCATCGCTGATATCATGGGCCGCGTTCCGCCTTCGCCGGGTGTCTTCCACGGGAAAAAAGACCACTCGAAGGGTGATCGTATATGATGCTACTCAGGCTGCCTCGTGTCGGACACACACGCGCCTGATAGGTGATCGGCATCTTCAATGCGAGATGGTGTATATCAACGATCCGCTCTCGCAGTCGATATCTGGCAAGTCAGCGGGCGTCATGGTGCGCGTCTTCTACGCCTCCCCTCTGCAAGGTACCCGCATTTCGCTCGATGACCTTGACGCGTTGAGGCTATTCTACACCTTTGCGGGTGGAAAAAAATGTCCCATGATTGTCGTGTTGCGGGGCTGCAATGACGACCATATTGCACAGAGATGCTGGGATACAGTCACCTCTGAACCGCGGTACAGATCCATCCAGGCCCGCCCCGTGGCGGATGAACAAACAAAGTTGGACGCAATGATCGAGGAGTTGTGCATCGAGCACGTCGAAGTCAAAACAAGACTGCACAGAGCATACGATGTCATCGTGGAGATCTTGGCAGCAATAGCGAGTCGGTGGCCAGAATCGCTCGGTGAGAAATTCGTTCAGTAGGACATAATCCACCCTAAAGTCGCTTTTTCAGCGTTTTAAGGGTAACCCAGGGTTCTCCAGGTTGCGCGAGAATTTGCCATTTGCGAAGACGCACTGAGCTTCTCGCAAAAGGTGACGGTTTGGATCTACAGCCTATTAGTGAGAAGTGTGTTGAACCTCCCATTGACCTGATGTTCACGGGCAAAGAATGACAAGGACCCCGGTGGAAACCGATGATGGTTACAAGTGTTTGTGGTATTTTGTGTCCACTTAGACGGCGTGTAGGGCGGCAGACGGATTCGTTGGAACTTGGAGGTGCCAACCTGTGCCACTATGGGTGTCTATGGATGGAAAGGTCGCAACAAGTCGCGATTGAAAGTGAATCTTATTCTCGCAAACGACAATTGCGCATCTCCCCACCGTATCATCCACGTACACCGTGGCGTAACCAGGATCAAACAGTACGACGTAATGCATAGCATACTTCCTACCACATGGAGACCATGACATACGATGACCAGCGATATAACCCACTGAGTGGTACCTGAACCATTCTAGAGCTTGCCGATGTTGGGCGCGTTGGGATTGAGGCCTGCGGCCTTGGCACGTTTGCGGAACATCTGGGTAGACTTGTACCCACGGATACCACCACCCCACTGACGACGCTGCTCCTCGTACTTGTCAGAGCTGCGGGGAAAGGGATACCATCAGATATCGCAAAACTCCCAGTTCGTGATATACTCACAAGTTGGCTTTGGCAGCACTGATGAGGGTAGCGAGTTCGCGCTGGTCCTCGCTCTTGACATCCTGAAGGGCAAGGATAGCAGCGGTCTTCTTGTGGACGACCGTGCCGAGACGAGCCTTTCCCTTGACGATCACATAAGGGATACCCATCTTGCGGCAGAGAGCGGGAAGGAATACGACGAGCTCGATAGGGTCGACATCGTGGGCGATGACGACGAGGGAAGCCTTCTTGGCTTCGACGAGTGCAACAATGTGGTTGAGACCGTATTTGACGAAGAGAGGCTTCTTGTCCTTGGCAGCCTCCTTTTGTTCGGCGGTGGCTTTGGCGATAGTCTCAAGACGTTCCTTCTTCTCGGCCTTGGTCTCGGGGCGGTATCTGTATGGTGGATAAGGACACATCCACCGCTGCTAGGACTCGACATACTTGTTGAGAAGCTTGAACAACTGGGTAGCCGTGTTCTTGTCCAAGGTGTGGGAGAACTGCGCAATGGCGGGAGGCACCTTGAGACGCTGACTAAGGATGACTTTTTGCCGCTGAAGACGAATGTATTCGGGCCACTTGACGAAGCGGGTCAGGTCGGTCTTGGGACGAATGTCCTGACCTACAACGCCGATCAAAGATCCGCGCCATCGGAGCAAACATAAGCGACATACCGACACCAAAGTTACGGGGCCTGGCCTCGAAGAGAGGGTTTTTGGTAATCTTGGCAGCCTTGTTGGCAGAGCCGGGGGCAGGGGCGGGTTTCTTCCCTGAACCGGGTTTGGACTTGGGGGGCTGGTCATTGAGACGAGAACAGAGTCAGTCGTACGTTCATCACAAAGGATGGACGGGAGCGATCGCCACTGTGTCTCGGAGCTCTAGCACTCGCTCGTAATCGAGAGAGTCCAGCAATCAAGACGAAAGCGTCCTCGTTGACGTGCAACTCTGCTTTCGTGGGCACGTATGGCCATGCGTTGCTGAACCGACTGTGAAGAAGCTTGGTTAGGGCACCCTGATTGCATCCAGAGCGTGTACTTGCCATCCATCTTGCTGTGGTTAGTTTGAGGGATGTGACGGTGCCAGGGGAATCCGAGACGCAGTATCGAGTCTCCAGCGTCGACTCACCATCTCGTTTTTCTTGCTGATGTCGCGGTCTTGAGAAGGGGGTCGGTGAAGAGTAGAATCATGATTCACTTGACCCTTCAGATGAGGCATTCCTAACTCCGCTCGGATCCTGCCGACAAAATGATTCCTACGTAAGCTATCCCAGTCACATCCGAGTCGGCAAAGTTATTCCGCACAGCACTTTCTCGATGCTCTCTTGAAATGCACTCCTTGGCTTTGCTTCGACGCGCTCTCCTTCCTACCAGACGGCTCTTCACTACGGCTCATCCACCACCGCGACCCTCGTCTCGGCCTGGTATCTGCCGCACCCTCCTCCTCGTCGGCACGGTCTCTCTCGGTGCTTACACCGCCGGCGCGCTCTTCCCCCATCCCTACCTCACCTTCATTGCACCCCGTCCCGCACCCGGCCCACCCTCAGATCCTGCCTCTCCCGAATCCCTCGCTTACACCGCCGACCTAGAACGCACCCTCCAATCCTTGCCCTTGCTGCAATCCCTCCGCACTGCCCCCGATGCCAACGACTGGTACGAAGTCCGCCCGTACAAGAACTTCCCAGAGGACCGCCGGGTGAACAACCTCACTGCGGGGGCACTCCGGGGACAGGGTAAATTGGCCCTGATGCCAATAGTGCGAGCCCGCTGGGACGAGACAGAGGCGGTAGGGATCGTACACGTGGGCAGGGGGCTGTGCGGACACGATGGGATCGTTCACGGTGGGCTCCTTGCAACACTTTTGGATGAGAGTCTGGCAAGAACGGTGCGTCAGGACGGTGGATGACCTCGCTGGCCATCCATTTTTGAACGTCGAGTCGACAGGCAATCAATAATCTACCAGACAAGATTGGTGTCACTGCGAAGCTGTCGATGAGCTACAAGGCTCCGACGTTTGCAGATCAGGTAGGACGCTGCCCGACGTCTTTCCCTCCTTGTGCCAACCTGTTCTCGTAGTTCATCGTAATCAAGGTCCGTCTGGACGAGAAGAACGGCCGCAAAGTCACCGTATCTGGACGCGTCGAAGACCTCAAAGGCAACCTCCTCGTCGAAGCCAAGTAAGCACTCCTCCCCTTAATCTGCCTCGGTACTCATTCTCACATGATTACGCCAGTGCGTTGTTCGTACAACCAAAGTACTCAAAGATGCTCAGCAACTCAGTTATCAAGAAAGCAATGGGCGAACCAGAGCCGAGGAAAAAGGATCCGGTGTTACTGGGCGGGGGAATTCCCCCCACCAGCTGCCAAATCGTAGACCTGTGAGAGTCACGACTTTCTGGGGCTGCCATTTCCACTTCATAGAGGTTACGTGGAGAACGCTATACCAAGACTTTGGATCTATCTCACATGTTGGAATACCCACATAATCACACGCTGTATACTTGCTGACTATCTACGAGGTTCTGGGAGCGAGTTGACCACCAGCGAGGACACCTCTCGGACGACGAATATTGCCTGCTAATATACACGATTGCACTCCCAATAGCATGGCCCTCCGGGCAAACCTGGACCCGCAGTTGAATATGTAAACATCGGCCAACGACATGCGACGAAGATTCAGGAATATCGTCGTCATTCACTAAGTACGTCCATAACGTCTACACGTCCAAAATCGTCAGCATTGCACAGGCATCTATAACACTCAAAATTCATTAGGCTCTGAAGTTAAGGACTGCTTTTTTACATTATCCGAAACAGCATTCAACTTACCTCAAAAAACTTACAAGTTGTTCAATAATACAGTGGGCTCGGACCCGGCGACACTACACGAACCTCGGGCCTACTAACCCCCCTTGAGCCAACTCAACCGTCAAGGAAAGATTCCAGAACAACCTTTGCCTTGATAACCGTTAATGTCTCATTACACATTTCCCCCTGCATCCGCTTCGCGTCCCTAAACAAGTTCGAGCACGACACTTTCTGACCTGCTGTTCCATCCCCATCAAATTGCCATGATATTTACGTAATCATCCAGGTCGTCCTGTTCCGCCATGGTTGAGGCGCTATGGCTCCGAAATCGGCCGGCACAACCTCCCCAATTATCTTCCTGAACCGCCCAGAAATCCTAACGACGGACAGCACCTTGTCCTCGAGTGATGAGAGCTTCGACCTTGCGGCGGAACCACTGGAAGCTCTGACTGCTCGTTTTCGGTACGGAGCGGCTGAAGCTCTAGTGCGTCTGCGGTGCTGAGTTCCGCGGGTTTGGTAATGCATTTTTGCTTCCGCTGGATCTGGACAGTGAGCTCCCTGATCTGCACCCGGTACTGCTTCATCTGAGTGAATGACGTGGATAGGTCGACGCGGAGTTGCTCCATCTCTGCGCGTGCCGCACTAAGCTCTGACGATCTAGCAGCGTCCGTTTGCTCCCAATGTTGGATCTGGACAGTGAGCTCCCTGATCTGCACCCGGTACTGCTTCATCTGAGTGGATGACGTGGATAGGTCGACACGGAGCTGCTCCATCTCTGCGTGTGCCGCACTAAGCTCCGACGATTTAGCAGCGTCCGTTTGCTCCCAATGCCGGATCTGGACAGTGAGCTCCCTGATCTGCGCCCGGTACTGTTTCATCTGAGTGGATGACGTGGATAGGTCGACACGGAGCTGCTCCATCTCTGCGCGTGCCCCCCTAAGCTCCAACGATTTAGCAGCGTCCGTTTGCTCCCAACGCTGGATCTGGACAGTGAGCTCCTTGATCTGCACCCGGTACTGCTTCATCTGAGTGGATTGGTCGACATGGAGCTGCTCCATCTCTGCGTGTGCCGCACTAAGCTCCGACGATTTAGCAGCGTCCGTTTGCTCCCAATGCCGGATCTGGACAGTGAGCTCCTTGATCTGCACCCGGTACTGCTTCATCTGAGTGGATTGGTCGACATGGAGCTGCTCCATCTCTGTGCGTGCCGCACTTAGCTCCGATGATTTAGCAGCGTCCGTTTGCTCCCAACGTTGGATCTGGACAGTGAGCTCCCTGATCTGCACCCGGTACTGCTTCATCTGAGTGGATGACGCGGATAGGTCGACACGGAGCTGCTCCATCTCTGCGCGTGCAGTGCTAAGCTCCGACGATTTAGCAGCGTCCGTTTGCTCCCAACGCTGGATCTCGACAGTGAGCTCCGCGGTTTTAGCAGCGAGCAATTTCTGGTGACGTTTGGTGTTGGAACTGAGCTGCTTCTGTAATTCAGCGATTTGGGAGGATGAGTTGTACAGCTCCTGACGGAGCTGATCAATGTTTCTACTGGCGGTCGTGAGTTCCTTTGATCTGGTGGCGCACGAACGCTTCAATTCTTCTACTTGAGCAACGAGAGCTGTGGTACCATTTACGCCAGATACCAACGCTTCAACCTGTTCCCGGAGAGAGTCGAGCTCAATCGATTGCATCTGATTATCCTGCTGTAGCTCGGCGATTCGAGAGTTGGAGGTGGCCAATTCTAGCCGGAGATCCTCGGCCTGCTTGAGCGCGGTCGCCAAACGTTTGTCGCCCAAACCAATGTTACTCCTCAACCGCGCGATCAGCTCAGTGAGATCACGACAGTTTTTTGCATTGGATGATATGGTAATTTCGAGCTTGCTCTGCACAGAGGTGAGCTCCTCTGACTGCGTTTCATAACGGCCTTGCAGTTCGGTGAATTGAGCAACCAAAGCGGAGACCTTCAGTTGGAGCCCCCGTGCCTGGTTGCCGGAAACCGCGAGCTGCTTTGTCTTTTCGGTATCTGTAGCCCTCGACTGGTTGACTTGTACGGTGAGAGCACTAATGGTGCCCTCGTATCGCGATGTGTTCGCGGAAAGTTCCACCAGGAGTGCATTAACCTTTCTGGAGAGTGCCTCGTGCGACTTCTGAAGGTCATTGTACTGAGAGATGGCTGTGACATGTCCTTGATCAAGTTCCGCTGTCTGCGTCTCCTTCTCCAACGAAGCATTAATCTTTGGAACTTTGCGATTGTATATGACTGGGTCCGGCCTCTTAGCCTTGGTAAATAATTGGATTCCAATGAGCTGACGATGGATTTTTTCGAGCGTTGGTTGCTCAGACTGCAGCTCCGAGGATACCTGCCGAAGCTGCTCAGTATCCCGACGTACAGCTGCAATCCGATCAGCTTGTGCGCTTGAGTAGGAGGGTTGGACGGCGTCGCTCTGCGTAAGTCGCGACACTGTGGATTGTATTTGTCTGCTAAGAGAAGCCATCTCCGCCGTCCGCACAGCATAACGCTCCTGGAATTCGGTTATCTGGGAGGTCGAGGTGGCGAGGTCCTGCTGAAACTGCTCTTGGCGTTCAAAATCCGGTTGCTCAGACTTGCCAGTGAGGCGCTTCAACTCCTCGACTTCGGCGGTGAGAGAAGCGATCTTGGCATCTTTCTCTTCGTTGAGTGACGACGCCACTTGCAGCTCACGGCGGACAGAGTCAAAAGTTTTCGACAGCGAAGTATATTGATCTTGAAGCGTGGCCATCTGAGAAGATGTATCGAACAGGTTGGACAAAAGCTCGTCCAGTTCCGTCCTCGTGATCGTGATCGATCCTTCATTTTGGATAGACGCGTCTCTCCAGTTTTCGATTTGGGTGGTGACTGTGGTGACTGTGGTGATAGTGGTGGTGATAGTGGTGGTAACGGTGGTAATGGTGTTGTCGGGCGAAGGGGGTTCGTCATAGGACCTGAGTTGGATCTCGAGGAGCTTCATTTTATAGGTTAGGGTGGACACCTGTTGCAGAAGATCCTCGTTTTCCATTCGAGTAGCTTCGAACTGCTCTTCAATGGCGAGCGTGTACTGCTCATGTTCCTCGAGTCGATCTCTCATAACGTTGATCATGTATTCCGTCTGTTGGCGATGCAACTGCTGTATCTCAACGAGCGAATCTTCTACAGTGGTGGAAGTAGAAACCGACGGCGGCGAATAACGCCGAGTTTCGACGGCCATTGAAGTGGAGGAGACGATAGGCAGGTATGTTTCGTGGTGCGATGCGGCCTTCCCTTGTACTCCGCCAAGAGAGGCAATAGATAAATCTCTCCGAGGTGGCTCAGCCCTCGCGGTGGACTTCTCTGTTGTCTGGACATTTATTGTGCTTTTCCGTTCCTCGACTTGGGTGGCGACTTGGGTAGTAGCGGTGGTATAAGTAACGATCCTGTTTGTCTGTTCCAGGTCCGAAACACTGGTTTCTGTGTCGACGTCTGCGAAAGAAATGAAGGCGGTAAGTTCATGAGAAGACACCGATTTCTTCACCCTTACCGGATTGACATGTAGTTTGAATCGTCTCCGGTGAGATAGTGGCAGCCTGGAGACGTTTCTCGTCCTCGTGCAAGTGGGGTTGCTAAGGGAAAGGTATTGAATTAAGTAGCTCCTGACGAAAAGGGATCCTCTCACTACCTTGGTAACCTGACGAGTTTCAGGGGGTGAAGATCTGACGGAGTCATTCCGCATAGACGTCCCGGATGCGTTTCTGGATCCTGAGTCATCGCTAGGTGCTGACTGGGCCGTACTTTCTGCGGGTTTCGACTGATATAGGAAGGTGGGTCTCAGACGGTATCCCTTTGGACCAGACACGCCTGCTCACGTACCGGAGGTCGCTTTCTCGGTTGCTTCGGTCCTTCAGCATCGGGGGACATAGGCGTAGGTGTACTTCCGTCTGGTGGGGACGCGGGGGGTGACAGCGAGCTGGTAGCTTTAGACATGCAGACGGGAAGAAGGGACGACCGGATATTAGGAAAGATATTTGTGCATCGAGTGTGGGTACATACCACTTCACGCGAGGGGAGAAAACTGGTGGAAAAGATAGGAGTTACGAGGGAGACGTCGATGCAAATGCAGACCCAGGGTATGTCTCGGATCCGTGGGTGGACGAGGAGGCGTATGTCCCGTTTAGCATCACAACTGTTCTGGGCTGGGTAGGTAAGGGAGGCTGCGAGCGCGCTGCGCAGTGGGCATGGGCATGGGGCGTGGTCCAGGTCCTGGGGTCCCGGATCGTTCTTGCTTCCATTTTCCGCTGTGCAAGTTCATATCAACGTAAGATCGCATCCTACACCCTGACACCTGACTGCACGTTACTTAGCTGTGCATCTACTCAGGGAGCGAATGCACGCAGCGGAAAAATGGAAACTCGACGGCCTAGAACACATTGGAGTGCGTGCTATCAATGCGGAACCGACACAAGGTAGGTGGGAGGAATGATTGGCATCAAGATCCCTCTGTCCTTCTTGATCGGGAACGATGTCCATGAGATAGTATCAGCTTGCTGATTCCCACTTGAGGCCTCCACCAAAGATGACTGTGCTTGTATAAGTACACGACGCGGGACAAAACAGAGCTCATTCACCAGGGACCCGAGTGTGTAAACGGCTGTTCGACGTCATCTTGTTGTTCGTCGCCGTAAAATTATGTAAAAGTGGCAATGTTGTTGCACTGCCAGCCGAATTGCATGAATCTTCGCGACACCGATGCTCACCTTATTTCTGCCCTCCGAGTCGCCGTCACCATACCAATATTCCGTAATATTGAGGTGGATCCTGTGGACGTGCGCTCATCATCTTGGAGAATGATGACATGGACACAGCACCCACTTGTGCCTCTATCCATGACGACAGTACCCGCAGGCAATGGCCAGAACCAGAGCTGACGCAACGGCCCTAAGTTAAGTAGCCCTCGAGCCTTGTATTTCGCTGACCCTCCGTCCCGCCATGATTCAGATGAACTCGATGCTCGTTCTCGTCTCTCTTGCCCAGGTTGTCCTGGGAACGTCCACCAACTCAACTTCCTCCAGTGTCCCCCAGCCCACCTGCGATGGGACAATGCGCAGCCTCTGGAGTATCTTAGGCAGCTGCGCCTCGACGCTGCTGATTTGCGTATGGCAAGCAATCCATTTCAACCTCGATGACTCTATGGATTTGTTCAGGAAGCCTGTGGTACTTGTCCTATCATCTTTCTTCGCCCCTGAGATCGTGGTCTCAGCTGCTGCTCACGAATGGGCGGAAGCTCGTAAACAAGTCGCTCTATTCCGTGGTATGTTGTCCTTAACAATGAGCGTTCAGTGTCTGACATATCATGGAACCGTGTCAGAGAAAGGATATCAATGGTCGATGGCCCACAGCTTCTTTGCAGAGATGGGTGGTTTTGTTTATCACGACGAGGAGGGAAATACGGGCCCTATCTCTTCCGAAAACTTTCTCGTGCTTTGCCAAGAAAAGCAAATCGCAAACCCGTTCATTACAGTCAAGGAAATCAAGGCGAGGAGCAAATCAGATACGTTTGGAAAGGCATTCCTTGCTTTCCAACTACTCTGGTTTACACTACAGGTTATTGTTCGTGGTTCGCACGGTCTCGCGGTCACACTGATCGAGCTCGATACGGTTTCCATGGCTGCGCTCAACCTTTTAATCCTTTGGTTGTGGTTGGAAAAGCCACTCCGTGCAGGTTGTCCGCATACTTTCTATCCTCAGGGGGTAGACCTCTATCCACGAACCGGCTCCGAGTCTGTCCTGTAAATGGTTTTTATCACACATGGAAAGGGCCATACTGACACAAGTCCATTACAATATACAGGAAAAGTGCATGGAAGCCAGAACCCGGCTATCTGTCCACATTTATGGCCAACTTCATGCACAAGCTGAGAGCACGACCGGACACTAGTAGCGAGGAAGTAATAGCCCTAGTGACCACAGATGTTCGTGTCCTCTTGAGTCAATCTTGATAACTGAACAGTCCAATTTAGGAGAGTAATGAACATTCTCAAAGTGACAGTCCGAAAGCCGAGACGGAAGGCAATGATATCTGGTTTTTTTCACTTTGCGGAACATGGCTGGTTCTTGGTGGACTGCACTTGATCGCATGGAATTTCCATTTTCCGACGGAGGCGGAAAAGATCCTTTGGCGCGTTGCGTCACTCGTCTTGGCAGGAGGTCCACTAGCCTTCTTTGTTCTCATTTTACTTTATGGGTTCGCGTCCAGTTGGAGGGTGAACGTTAACGACTCGGAAGACAGTCACGGTCACTTTCGTGTATACATCACATACGCTGTACTCATCTTAAGTGTCGTATCCCGGACGCTCCTTGTGGCGTTGATGCTTGCCGGTCTTCGTTCGCTACCTGCGTCTGCTTACCAGACGGTTTCCTGGATAGCCTATATCCCTCATCTTTAGGTTATCGACACTATCCTGTTTCGCTCACATACACACTGGTAGTAATCATCATGTTCAATTGGTTTATATATCGTCTAGTCAGTTGTTATATATGTAACGGACTCTGGCCATCCGTTCGCCCGTTTCGAAGACTTGTTCTCCTTCGCAACTCGTTGCGTTGAGCAGACGCCAACTTTTTCACGCTCGCAGACACGTCTCGTTAGATGGTTCTCGTCAGAATGGTCGTCCTCCCGTCCAATACATCCATGTCCGCCATCAGGCTCTGGCAATGGATACAGTTTCTTTGGACAAGGATGTCGGGGTTGCCTCTATGTTTGGACATACCATGCGGCACGCAGTTGTCGGCTGGACGACAATGCCAAACTGCACTGGACGGAACCACCACCCGGCTCAGCGCGGAACCCCTTGAATAATAATCGATATCCAATATATTCTCCAATCCCCCTTTCGCTAAAATGCAGGCTCTCTCCTTTCCCATGGCGTCATCTATCGTGTCCTTGACTTCTGGTCGGACTGACACCCACGAAACGCAAAACCAAGTGTGAATTGTCGACACCCCGCCCTCCGTCCTACTTCTGGAAGTGAGACTCGGGATGGAAATAGGAACGAGGACGGGACAAGCTGGTGACACGTGCGCCAAGCGGGTGTTTTTCGCTCCGTGAGTCACCCGCGTTGAAAGGGGAAACCGAGACTAGGATGACGCTGTATTGAGCGCCAACTTGAATGGGACATTGACAGACACACCGCGGAGAAGAACGAAATGGATATTTGTGTGGATGGCGGTCAAGTTCCGAAGCGGTACCACGCCTTGGGACGGGGCAGGCTGTGTGGCCATTTCTAATATTCCCCGTCGCGCGTTCTCGAAGAACTCGAAGACCAAAGATCAAGATGGTCCAGGGTGCGGACAGTGGAAGAGTGACGACAGGCGAAGCGCGTTTTTGGAGACCCATGGTGTCTTGGAGTATTCTGCAGCGGACGGAGGGGTGGTGGGCGAGAGTGAGGTTATGGGCTGTTGGGGTAATAGCGGGGTATAAAGGCGATCATGGTGAATCAGACGTAGTCTTGATGCCTTGGGAATCCTGTCCCGTATATCCCAGTCGATGTCGAGAGCAGATCTCAGGCTAGAGGTGGTGTGTCACATGTCACTTTGGACTGGTCACGTGTGGGTCAGTCCATCAAGCAGCTCAAGGTTGCCGTCTTCCCTGTTCATCGTCACCTGCAAGCTGTAGGAGAACACATGTTTTGGTTAGCATGCGCGTTGGTTCAACTCGTCACCGGAAGTTAGCGAATGAAGCACTGATAAGTATTTTAAATCTTGCGCAGTGCCCACTGCCCACCACCTCATCCACTCACCACAATCATGCCCTTCCTCTGTGAGTTCGACACTCAGACCGTCCATCCTCCAACCAGCCCACAGCCCGACACTCGGGCTACCATATGCTTCCCTCGTCTGCTCGTCGCCCGCCCCCGCCTCGCCCACGGCATCCGTGCCTTAGACGTCTACGAAAGCGCCAACATCCGCGTCAAGTCGACCCTCCCCTACTTCACCGAATCCTGGGTTGACTGCCACCTCATGTCCTGGGCCAATACAAGGCTCCACAGCGCCGTAAACAACATCTTTGTCCTTGCCCCTAGTGATCTAGACTTTCTTACGGGTGAACACATGCGCAGGACCAAAGACCCGTCCTCGGTGCGCATCGAATTTGAGCGCCGCTTCGTCACCCCTCCCAAGGTCGTCGTCTTCTTTAACTACATCGACCTCGACAGCAGTCGCAACTGGCGCCTCAACGTGAGCGCCAGCGACGTCGACGTGAGCGGATTCACGCTCCACGTCGAGACGTGGGGAGACAC
Source organism: Tylopilus felleus (assembly GCA_038091295.1). Lineage (NCBI taxonomy): Eukaryota > Fungi > Basidiomycota > Agaricomycetes > Boletales > Boletaceae > Tylopilus > Tylopilus felleus. The sequence goes on along the minus strand of JBBPOE010000232.1, from coordinate 12,331 downwards.
GACCCTCTACGCCGCTCAGGCCTGCTGGATCGCATACCCAGAGGATCGCGAGCACATTTACAGCACGTCCGTCAACACGATGGACCTCCAAGTCGGTCCGGTGACCCCGATCGCCAAGCCGCAACTCCAACACACGAGGGACGTCACGTTTGACAAGGTTTCCTTTTGGAAGAATCCCTCTGTCTTTGTCGCGTTGAACTTTATCGACGTCGACTGCAAGGCTGGCCTTCGCATCAATACGTACGTCGATGGAGTCTCCAGGACGGGACTGGTCTGTCATATCGACTCATGGGCCGACACCGTTCTATATGGTGCTGGCGTTAGTATCATTGCGTTCAACTAGCGTTGGTGCCATGCACAGTAAGTTGCTCCTCCCGTACTTAGCAGAAGTTGGAATGCAGCACGCCAACACGTGGTCACATTATTCTTGTTCACAGAACCACCATTTTTATTCTCTTCTCTGACGAACTCAAAAAAATGTCCGCAAGTAACCATGCATGATCGGATCACCCGTTAACCGTTTACGTTGGCTAGCTGTCGTTTATCTCCCTGTTAGACCTCTTAACAGTCACACCTGCATACATTGTCCTACCTCCTTTTAATCGTTCTTTCACGAGCCGTTCATCAGTATCATTTCATGTCTGTGATATCACACGTGCTAAATCATTGTTTAAACTTCTATCTCTCCGTTTCCTTGCTTACGCGCAACGTATCCTCGTCGCCTTCGTTGGGCCAGAAATCTGCTTCCAGCTCGATGACACGCACCCATATTGCCTCCGCATGAGCGAGTGCCTCTCGTGCGCTACGTCCAGCGTGCGGCTTACCCGCCACGACTGGTGTAAAATAATCGTCTACGAGCTCTCCGATCGCTTCTACGAACTGTACAAAGTCGGTATTGGCGTTGGACCAGCTGTAGGAGAGGTCCATGATCGCCTGCGCTGTGAGGTCTGCTTGCGACTGCGCCTCGAGCACCTGAGATGCCGATGGTTTAGGAAGGGCGTGGTAGACGGCGGACCATGCGTCCAGGTAGATCTGCGAGCGTTTAACAAGCAACGACAGAGATCGCGGTGGTGTGTACCTTTTCCATGGCCCACAGGAAGACGAGACCGTCCTCGAGCGACGACAGTGCCCCGATCCTGGCCATCTCAGCGGTGTAGTCGCGGGTGGCTTTGCGCTCGCGCCAGTAGTCGTGATCTAGGGGGAGATTGTACGTGCGGGCGGTGGTGTCGAAAAAGGCGACTTCGCGGACGATGTTGGTAAGGCATCTGACGAGGAGGATGAGTGTCCGCGTTGCGAGCGGGGCATGGACGGTGTCGTCGAGCGGGATCTTGGTGATGAGTTGGGCGATGAAGCGGGGATAGGCCTGAGCGGCGTAGATGCGGTCTTGGAAGAGGTAGAGGGCGAGGCGTTGAGCGGGAAGAGTGAGAGAGGCAGCGTCGGAGAGGAACTGGTGCTGGATGGCGGATTTGTAAGGAATCGGCGTTGCGAACGAGTGAAGGTGGCCAGTCAGTGTGGCCATCGTCGTCGTCGATCTGAGAGACTCAGAGAGGGGCATTCACGTGATCATGAATGTAACACTCACGTGACTGGGTTCTGTCGCGCGTTCAATGAGGCGCGCTCGTTCCTTGTCCTCTTCCACGATGGACCGGCAAATTTGGCAGTGGACACTTACCAAAGAGGCCATCGCCCCCTGCTTTGTACGCGATGTGCTCGCAATGCGTCAGCCGACCAACGGAGGTCTGTCGTTGCCTTGTTGCTCGTCGCAGTTTCCTCACTAGACCAGACTTCGATTTCTTCTGGCTCGGACACACGCCTTGTCGCACGGTTATCCTTGTCGGACTGGTCGTCGGAATACAGGTTTACGACAAGCGTGCCATATACACGAGTTAGTCCCGTCCACGTTCACCTTCTTTCTCTGCTAAATACATTGCCAGTCGACGATGGCACAGCCGTGGTCGATTGCGTGCTTCGTCACCCACAACCAACTCTTCCCGCACCGCGCTCACCGCCCAGATCTACGGGAGTTCATAGCTCGAAATCCAACCCACAACGTCTATCCCCAAAGAAAGCACGTTTTGAAAAAACCAAACTCGAGTCGATGGAACCACCACCCCCGATCACAGAACGCGGTTATCCAGTGCGAGTCATCGGTAGAGTTGCACGTCACTACCAGTCAAAGCAGGTTCATGCCGACACGATAGGTACATTCTCGCGTCGTCTCTCCTATCCATTGCTTAGGCATGCCCAGACCCTTGTCCTTCCTCCTTGGATGAAATCGCGCACTTGGAACGCGTCATTGAGCTCCACAAGACAAAGTATTCTCTTACTATTCCTTTCGTTCCACCTCCCACAGGCACCTCACGCACCCCCCTAATCGATACGTCGATACCACACGCAGGCGCGGGTGCAGACGTGAGCGTCTTCTCCAATACGTCGCTCTCTTCGCGCCCAAGTACCAACACTGCTTCATACGCCCTGCCCCCGCCACCTATGCCCAGGCCGCTGCAGCTTCGACATCGCCCTCCACCCGTACCCACAAACCTCCAATCCACGTATTATGATCACACACATGTCCCCTCTTCGCCCACCGCATCGTCCATCGCATCCTCGACACCTTCTAGTCCATGCAAACCATCCAGCCCAGTCAAGGCCAACGAGGTGAGCGCTTGCACCGACGCCGGGGCGGTTTACTAAACTGTGCACACTCACAATGTTTTGCACTGCCAGTCACCACACAAGCCCAAACTGCGACATCCATCGCGGTTGCACACATGCGATCTCACAGGGAACACTTTTCGATTATACGTCAAACATTACATGGACAATGCGCCGCCACCTTTTCCCACGTCTCTTTCTTCTCCCGCGCGTAGCACGTGCGGAGAGTTCTTAACACCGAGGAAACGCGCGAAAGAAAAGGACGGGTGGGACGAACAAACGCCTCGTCCTCGCCCCAGTGCAAGGAACGAGACTCGAGATCACGACGGGGACGAAGACGAAGATGGGCCGACGATGGGTTTCACGCTCTCGCATCTTAGACGGGTACCCGAGCTGGCCTTGCTCGCTGCACGGGTCGTCCGTGCAGAGGCGCGGAAACGAGAGAAGACCGATCGGGAAAAGGAACGAGGGAGTGCTCATTCTCGTGTCCCATCAACGTCGAGTGGGGCAGTAGCGGACCCACCCCGCAAAAAGATCAAGCGACTGTTTTCGTGGGCAGTAGTCAAGCTGTACGAAGAGGGGAGCATCGTACTTTGGGATGGGGAGGTGCAGCCGTTGCCTGTGCCGCCGCCACCTGATCTCGAAGGGGAGAGGAACGGGAACGGGCTGTGGAAAGGGGACGATACGCGGAGCACGGTTGGAGACCCCTCGGTGTCGTGCTCACGCTCGTATGCCTCATCTACCCTAGCCAACTTGTCCACGTCCACGTCTGCGTCGGTGTTGTACGCCTCGTCCGCGTCCGCGTCGCTCTACTCGCACTACCACCCCCCTCGGCGGTCCACGAAGCGCGGGCAAGCACATGAGGGTCGCGAGGGCGATGTTGATGCTGACGCGGATCCAGGTTATGTGTCGGATCCAGGGGTGGATGAGGAGGCGTATGTGCCCCTTACGCCACAGTTGTTGGCGGGGTACGTGAGGGAGGCGATGAGTGCGCTGCGCACTGGGCGTGGGCGTGGCGGTGCGGGTGTGGGCAGAAAAGGGACGGAGCCAACGCCTGAAGATGTCTTGGCATATCTGCGACGTACGGATGGGCGGTGGGCGAGGGTGGGGGTGTGGGCTGTGGAGGAAGCATTGGCGGTATTGAAGACGGGATGAAGATGCGTCGGGATTGGACTCGGACTCGGACCGGGGTTTCGTAACACGTTGCTGGTCTCGTTTCGTGGAATATAAGTACTCGCGTTGTTGGACATACTGTACCTGCCGACAATAATCAAGGTTGTATTTGGCAAAGTCTGTCAGGCACGTTCGGCGTTCGTGGTCCAGGTATCCTCTGTTTGAGTCTTGGATGGTTGATTCTCGCATTGACGAACGTGTTCTTGTTTCCATCGCGCAAACTGACATCAATGCAAGACTGCATGTTACTTATCTGCGCGCGGAGCACATGCTCCCACTGGAGAAATGGAAGCTCGAGGGCCTAGAACAGGCTGGAGTGCGTGCTGTAGATGTGGAGCCGGCACAAGGTGGACACGAGGAATACTTGTCATCAAGGTCACGCTATTCTTCCTGATCGACAATGAGGTTACTGAATCACTGCCGGTTCATTCCTACCTGAATCCTTTTCTAAAAATGATTATATTGGGTGTATGCGCAACGCGCGACGAAGCAAACGCTCCCTCGCTGGGAATCCGAGGAAGTGTTCGACGTCGTCTTTTGTGCGTCGTACAGTGAACATGGTGGGCGGAGGGCATGGAATCACTTGATCCAAAAATATGGGCAGCAGGGGCGTGATGCAAGGTTTAGACATTCGTTTCCGTCAACACATTGCTCGGGCGCAGCAGGGACCAGCAGGTTCGTTGATACCATTATAATTGGGACGGATGTCTCTAAATGTGCACAGTACGACTCACTGTGATCACCGCATCACGGAAGACCACCCGCGATGTGAGACCATGGAGTCGAACCCCCAACAAGGACAGACCGTCGGTAATGCATCAAAGTGCCTTTGCAGGGGCAGTGAACAAGCTCTGGGGGCACCATTACGTTGGTGGCCGGTGGCGTCCCAATTCGCGTGTCCCTGTGTCAGGGACTCCTTTGGAAAACGAAGGACGATGACGATGATTACCTTGTGAAATCAGTGGCGCAGAAATGTGCACACGACAGACACCTGGTCTATCAGGGAACCGAACCCAAGTCTCGTCCACAGGCGCGTGTAAACCAGGAGGTACAGGGAGCAAATGGCGAGGTTGAGCGAACAGCCTGAGCAATTTGTAAATGCGGTGATGAGTGGCGCACAGGAAGGAAGTCGAGGGAGGGTGGGAACGTGATTAGCACTGGCTTTCGGTTGCGTCGTCGGACCCGACAGCAGTCACTACTGACCCAGTCTCCAGTGATTTCTACCATCATCATCGGGGTGGTGATGGCACTAAATTCCTGACGAACAGATGGCACAGCACCCACTCCGCACGTCCATCTATGATGATAGAATCCTTGGCAACGGGCGGAACGAGACGCAGCGGTTAAGTAGCGTTCGAGCCTCGTATTTTCCACTAACTTCCATCCCGCCGAGATGAACTCGATGCTCATTCTCGTCTCTCTTGCCCAGGTTGTCCTGGGAACGTCCACCAACTCAACTTCCTCCAGTGTCCCTCAGCCCACCTTGGACGGGACAATGCGCAGCGTCTGGAGTATCTTAGGCAGCTGCGCTTTAACGCTGCTAATTTGCGTGTGGCAAGCAATCCACTTCAACCTTGACTATTCTTCCGTAAACGGGTTCTGGGCACCTGTGTCGCTCGTCCTATCATCGGTTTTCGCCCCTGAGGTCGTGGTTTCAATTGCTGCTGAGGAATGGGTAAAAGCTCGTAACCACGTCGTTCTATTCCGTGGTATGTTGTCCTTAACAGTGAGCGTTCAGTGTCTGACATATCACGGAACCGTGTCAGAGAAAGGATATCAATGGTCGATGGCCCACAGCTTCTTTGCAGAGATGGGCGGTTTTGTTTATCACGACGAGGAGGGCAAATCGCGCACGATCTATTCCGAAGAATTTCTCAAGCTTTGCCAAGAAAACAAAATCGCAAACCCGGTCATTACAGTCAAGCAAATCAAGGCGATGAGCAAATCAGATGCACTGGGAAAGGCCTTCCTTGCACTTCAACTGTTCTGGTTTACACTACAGGTTATTGTTCGTGGTTCGCACGGTCTCGCGGTCACACTGGTCGAGCTTGATACAGTTTCCATGGCTGCGCTCACGTTTTTAGTCCTGTGGTTCTGGAGGGAGAAGCCACTCCGTCCGGAATGTCCACATATTTTCTACTACTCGCCTCCGGGGGTAGACCTATACCCACGCACGGACTCAGTCTTGTAAATCCTTTTTATCTAACATGCAACGGCCCACACTATACTAACATGAGTATATCATAATATCCAGGAAAAATGCGTGGAAGCCAGAGCCCAGCTATCTGCACATGTTCATGGCCTTCACCCACACACGGAAAACACAGTCAAACACTGGCGAGGAAGAAATAGCGCTAGTGGGCGCAGATGTTCGTGTCCTTGAAACTCTATCTTCGATTGATAACTGAACAATCTAGCATTAGGAGAGACATGTTCGTTCTCAAAGTGACAGCTCAATGACTAAGGCAGAACCTTTGGATTTCTATTTTGGTCTGCTTGGTGGCACTTGGCTGCTTCTTGGCGGACTGCACCTGATTGCATGGAATTTTCATTTTCCAACGGAGGCGGAAAAGATCCTGTGGCGTGTTGCGTCGCTCGTCTTGGTGGCAGGTCCACCAGCCTCTTTCATTCTATTAGGTTTAATTGCGGGGTTAGCGTGGGGTTTGCGGATGGACAGCAACATGAGTGATTGCTTCGGTACGTCCATGCTAGGTATTGTATTCGCTTTAGGTGTCGTATCCCGGACGCTCCTTGTGGCATTGATGCTTGCCAGCCTTCGTTCACTACCACCGACAGCCTACCAGACTGTTTCTTGGACAGCCTATATTCCTCATCTTTAGGTTATCTCGCTCGTATTAATACCATCCTGTTCCATTCACGTACGTAGTAGATATCATCATGTTGTTTCATACATAGTATCCGTCTAGCCACACTTTCGCGTCACATCTAAAATTGTCATTAACTGTTAGTCGCGGATCATCACATATGCTCGAGAATGTGCTGAGGGAAAAAACAACCAACCTTATTCTACCACTAACCCGTCACACCTATTAGATCTGCTACCCCTAGCCTTCTCTCTCCCGGCTTTTGATGGGTCACCGCACTCCAACTTCACTGGCATCCATTCGCAAGTTTCGACTGGGAAGACTTGTTCTCCTCCTTGATAACTCGTTGCGTCAATCACACGCCAGCTTCTTCTCGCTCGAATACACGTCTCGTCGGATGGTTCTCCTCGTCAGAATGGTCGTCCCATTTCAAACGTACGGTAAGTGTGCCACGTGCTCCAGTAGGTTGCATCTGGCATGTACAACATTAGGCTTAAGGACATCGGGGGTTGGCTTTACGTTTGGATACAGCACGCAGCACGCGTTTGAATATCCCCCATCTTTAGGTTAGCATGCTCGCTGATATCCACCCGTCACTTCTATAGTACGTTTGTGTGGCACTCTGACCGTGTATCACTTCTTCGTGTCCAGCGTTTCACCCTATGTCAAAGTGGAACAACAACTTTAGGACTCGGATGATGGAAGCAACCTCGGGATCGCCATCATGCGTATGAGCTCACACAATTGCGTACACCTGCTAGCTTGGAGCTTTGGTCTTGCGACTGGGGCCGAGAAAACGACGTGGCGTCTTGCATCACTTCCTTTGGCAGGAGCTCCAGTAGTCTTCATCGTTTTGATCAGACGGGCTTGGCTGTAACCTTGGAAAATGTTGGGTGGTAGGAGGAAGACAGGTGTAGGATCATGGGGAGACATGTATTCGTGTGCTTCGTATTTTGCTATCTCGCTTTTCCCTCCTTGGATTGAACCCACCTCCGTTCCGTACCTTGCTCCGCTTATTAGAGTGTCTCCTGGACAGCCTGTATTCCTTATATTTGACTTGCTATTTATCCACGGCGTTCGAACATCTAGATCGTTGGCATGTACTGGCTAATACATGTTAGCGACATGAACGTTACGCCTGGGTGCCACACGGGTGTGAATGTTGTTGTGATGTCTCCTTGGCAGATACATGTATTGTACAATCGTTTCGATCCGACTTTGTCCTTCTTTTTGTTCGTCGTACGTATACAGTGGACATGGTGGGTGGAGGGCATGGAATCACTTGATCCAGAAATATCTCAGGGCTGGGTAGCAGGGGCGTGATAGATATTCGTTTCCGTCAACACATCACTCAGCACAATAGGGACGTACCAGCAGGGACGTTGATAGATTGGACGCTAGGTTCTCGTCCATCTTTCAGGGTTAGACCATTGTCGCTGAGATGGATTCCTCTGAATGTGCGCAGCACGACTCACTGTGATCGCCGCATCACGGAAAAGCGCCCGCGATGTGAGACCATGAGTCGAACCCCATAGGACAGACCATTGGTAATTCATCAAACTGCCTTTGCAGGGACAATGATTCAAGCTCTGGATCAAAGGTGTGGAAGCACCATTCCGTTGGTGGCCAGTGGTGTCCCAATTCGCGTCTGTCCCTGCGTCAGGGACTCCTTTACAGTAATTGACTTTGAAAAACGAAGGACGATGACGATGAACATCAGTAAATTCACCGTTCACTTTTTGGGCTTTTGATATCAGTGGCGCCGAAATGTGCACACGACAGACACCTGGTCTATCAGGGAGTCGAACCCAAGTCTCATCCACAGGCGCGTGTAAACCAGGAGGTACAGGGAGCAGATGGCGAGGTTGAGCGAACAGCAATTTGTAAATGCGGTGATGTCGCGCACTGGAAGTCGGAAGTCGAGGGAACGCCGTGAGAACGTGATCACTGCTGGTGGCTTTTGGTCAATTGCGTCGTCGGACCTGACAGCAGTTACTGGCACTGACCAAGTCTCCAGTGATAAGTCTACAATCACTGTCACATTGGGGTGGTGTTGCATTAAATTCCTGCCAAACAAAATCTTCGCGATAGCGATGTCCACGGCCGTCGCCCATCATTAGTCCAGATTACATAAGATGGACCCGGAAAAGCGCTCCAATGATGTGAGTGCACAGCATCCACTTCCAAGCACGTCCATCGATGCCGTAGTACAGGCTGCAGGCAACGGCCGGAACGACAGCTGAGTCAGTTGATACGGCGCCCGACCAGTGGGAGAGCGCTAGTCTGGTGGGAGAGCGCTGGCACGGCCGCCGGACCGCATGTTTGTTTCTCGGCACAAGTTCCCTTGAGCCTTGTATTTTCCGCTAATTTCCATCCCGCCAAGATGAGCTCGATGCTCGCTCTCGTCTCTCTTGCTCAGGTTGTCCTGGGAACGTCCACCAACTCAACTTCCTCCAGTGTCCCCCAGCCCACCTGCGATGGGACAATGCGCAGCGTCTGGAGTATCTTAGGCAGCTGCGGTTTGACGCTGCTAATTTGCGTATGGCAAGCAATCCATTTCAACCTTAATTCGGACCTTGCCAGTGTGGAATGGTTCAGGATATCTGTGGTACTTGTCCTATCATCTTTTTTCGCCCCTGAGGTCGTGGTTTCAGCTGCTGCCTACGAATGGGCGGTAGCTCGTAACCAAGTCGTTCTATTCCGTGGTATGTTGTCCTTAACAGTGAGCGTTTAGTGTCTGACATATCACGGGACCATGTCAGAGAGAGGATATCAATGGTCGATGGCCCACAGCTTCTTTGCACAGATGGGTGGTTTTGTTTATCACGACGAGGAGGGCAATTCGCGCACGATCTATTCCGAAGAATTTCTCAAGCTTTGCCAAGTAAACAAAATCGCAAACCCGGTCATTACAGTCAAGCAAATCAAGGCGATGAGCAAATCAGATGCACTGGGAAAGGCCTTCCTCGTACTTCAACTGTTCTGGTTTACACTACAGGTTATTGTTCGTGGTTCGCACGGTCTCGCAGTCACACTGGTCGAGCTCGATACAGTTGCCATGGCTGCGCTCACATTTTTAGTCCTGTGGTTCTGGTGGGAGAAGCCACTCCGTCCGGAATGTCCACATATTTTCTACTACTCGCCTCCGGGGGTAGACCTATACCCACGCACGGACTCGGTCCTGTAAGTCGTTTTTTTTAAACATGCGACGCCCCATACTGCACTAACACGAGTATATATAATATGCAGGAAAAATACGTGGAAGCCAGAGCCCAGCTATCTGCACACGTTCATGGCTCGGTTCACCCACACGCGGAAACCACAGTCAACCACTGGCGAGGAAGCGATAGCCCTAGTGGGCGCAGATGTTCGTGTCCTTGCACCTCTATCTTTAATTGATAACTGAACAATCTAGCATTTAGGAGAGACATGTTCGTTCTCAAAGTGACAACCCGATGATTAAGATGGAACCCGCTGTTCTGTTTAATTATGCGCTTTGTGGCACTTGGCTGCTTCTTGGTGGACTGCACCTGATTGCATGGAATTTTCAATTTCCAACGGACCCGGAAAAGGTCCTGTGGCGTATTGCGTCGCTCGTCTTGGTGGGAGGTGCAGTAGCCTTTTTCACAGCAGTCTCCATTTTTACGTTAGTATCGGGATCGAGGGTGGACAGAAACATGCTTGATGATTACTTCGGTGAATCCCCGGGAGGTCTTGCACTCTCCGGTGCTATGGTATACCGGACGCTCCTTTTGGTATTGATGCTTGCCAGCCTTCGTTCACTACCACCATCTGCCTACCAGACTGTTTCCTGGACAGCCTATATTCCTCATCTTTAGGTTCTCTCGCTCATATTAATACTATCCTGTTTCATTGATGTACACGGTAGATATCATCACGTTGTTATATACTTGCCGTCCAGTCACTGCACGCTCAATCCGCTTCGTGAGAGGATTCAACTTGAAGCTTCCCCACAATCTTATCTTTCTCATAGTCATCCCATCCAAGTTCCGATCGCCCTATCTTGCTTCTCCCGATATCGTCCCCTGGTAAGATCCCCGTGCCAGAGTGTCTCAGCACAATTGCCTATGGCACTCATCTCGTCAACCTCTTTTTATCAACTGAGTTGCGAATCTGCTTTGACAGACTATGGCCGCGACCTATGGTTGTGAAAGCCTTCCTCGCGATAAACGTCACATTGAAATAAGGCGACAAGTGACATTTTTCCTCCTCACGAGGCAGCAACTCCAATGGAATGTCATTTCCTTTCAGCAAGGTTTCACATTGCTCGAGCGTGCCGCATGCACTGATCTCACTCGGGTGCTCACTGCACCATGTGGCGCGTAAGTATTGGACAACATTTTACTCCTTCACAGGGGCTGCATCGGCTTATTATGTGCTGGACCTCAGACTTGTTTCATTGGCAACATCACTGATCTGAAACTTGCCTACGTCGGTTAAATCCTGGCACTGATCGTGTAAACTCCCCCCTGTCGAGGACCTGAGATCACTCAGCGCCGCCTGAAACGTCATGGCACAGATAAATCACTCTCCTGTGACGTGGTGCCCAGCCGCGCTGAGCATAGCGGTATCGAATCCAGCTCATTCGCATGAACGAAATGCTCATACATCGCTTCACGCAGCGGAATAGGACTGGTTTTTGACCCCGCCCCTCATCCGAGCCACGTTCACGAACCTTCCAGCCCTGCTCGACGTCACACCGCGATCCTGTGGAAGACGGGTTCTTCCACCTGGAGGTATCCCCGTCGTCGATCTGAGAGAATAGCCGCATCACCCTCACGCCCATGACCAGAAATATCACGATAATCAGTCACTGGACGCTGAGGGTCACGACAGTGACACGTTGTGTAAGACCGAAGATTTGCACTGCCGGCGCCGTGGAGAACAGTGCGATCCTGGAAAGCGGGGAAAGAGTGGTTGGCCTACTTCAGGTTGACGTAGCAGTTCCTATCTCTCCGCTGCATTGGCACCAATCCTGCCATGGTCGAACTCGCCAGGACATGGTAAGGGACTCTTGTGAAATGTAACCGTGACGCGGAGGCTGGGATTTACAAGTTGGCGCTATTGCAAGCACAAGACGTGAGCCGAACTGGCAGTGTACCGTGGGCTGGCAATTTCCCTGCGCTTCGACGCCGAACTGCTGCGTGCTGCTAGCAAGTGAGACCTGAAGCGGAAGCAAGGACAAGCAAGGACCCACCTCGTCGTATTGTCTCGCTCGACGTCGGGTCGTCTGCTTGCATTTTCGCATCCTTTCTTGAGCGAGTCCAAGTCCCTAGGTGCGCAAAATGACGTAGATGGTCCACACGGTACGATTGACAGGCGAGGCTCGCATGAATCTTGGAAAGATATTCGAGAGCGTCATCCTACCGTGCCTTACAACAACGCGACTCCTGCCGCAACAAGGTCCTTTTTGTTTGAAGACCTGTACAGTACTAGTGACAGAGATGTACACACGATGAGCAGGTTTCCCGGTAACACCTTCGGATGAACTTGGCGCTGGGTCGCGGCAGCATTCACGTTACTTAGTCTCGAGAATTTTACCGGTGGCGGTGCACACCGCCACTTCCAAAAGCGGCAAGCCCCGCCCAAAGGCGCCGAACGTGGGCGGGAGGAGGGTGCAGCGGGCACGGAGGGACGGGACGCTCGCGGGGTCCTAG
>JBBPOE010000231.1:0-37929 GCA_038091295.1 Tylopilus felleus | reverse complement strand
GTAAAGTCCGCAGCGGCGTCGACTCGAGTACGATCAATTGTTACAGGAGTCGCCGGCTCCATTCTATCCTTGTGCAACTAGGGGTGTCCCTTCCACTGCCCCATGGAAGCAAACTAGCCGAATGACTGAGTCTAGTTACCGCGGGTGAACTGAAATATCTTCGCATGACATGGAGATATTCCATCAGGTTATGCGCTGAGAGCTCGTCCGATTTTGCCTCGACGTGACCGTGTGATGTGGTGAGTCTAAGGGTTCGGGTGTAGTCGGAAAGCGACTAGTGAACCCCTGAGGCCCGTGCGCATGTATGGTCCCGCGTCTGGCTTTGTCAGCATAAGTATATCATCTCCTGTTTTCTTTAGCGTCGAGCTGGTCTATTCTAGTCTCCAACGCGAGTCCGTGCCACGGTCTCCAGTGAACGTGACACCTTCCTAGGTCATATTCTCAGTCGTCCTTGACTCCTATGGCCTGAGCTCCACCCAACGGTGTGGGTCCGCTACTACTGCAACTTGTAGACGAGGACTGCAACGACCAAGGTCGGCATATAGACTAAGATAGTGACTCGAGCCATAACTAGGACGATACTAGGTCTGGCCCGTGGCTCTGCTACCATCTGAAATCTGGTTTTCGGGTACTTGCACAACAAACCCGTCCTCTGAGTCCGGCAACTCCCTTGCATTCTCCATACATTCAAGTTGTTGCCTCCGAAAATAGCCCTCCAAACAGCTGACTGAAGCGAATTATGAACTAGTCTAAGCTGTGTTGGACGATACGATGTGGAACATCAAGTTCGCGGACATATCATCTTCATTCTATGCCCTCAGCCCAGGCGCCAATGAACGGTGGCAATAGAGAAACTTGCAGTCCTGCTGGCACAGTGGGAAATCTGCGCTAGCCTCCCACACCTTTGGCAGCATCTGCCATATTCTGATATCACGATACACACCAAGAGGTACGGTCGATACCCCATCGAATCCAATACTGTTTATTTCCTGCAGGTCATTTATCCGCAGTTTAGTTTGCTTCTCAAGGCGTGTCGGCCACGATGCAGACGAGCGCTGGGAGCTCCACTTATATGATGTCCACATAGGGTATCTGCCAAGTCATCTGACGAGGTAAGATAACGGCACTGAACAAGTCTACGAAAGATAAAGGAAGGCTTAGTGTTACCTCGACTAGACCGCCGCGGAAACGGTCAAGTACTTTCTGAAGAACGGAACCAGGCAATCAAATGACGGTCCACCATCAGTATGTAGCCATACCATGGCCGAAGTATCGACTTACGTTTCAGAACTTATCAGTGGATGAAAAATAGGGGGAGTAGGATCTCGGGCGCCTGCGTCAAAGATCCCAATTAGAAGACATGATTTTTAGGGCGATGGGCCTAGATAACGAGGTCCGACCGACCACCGTATAAAGTATCGACACGCACCCCCAAAATTTCTACATCCCTAAGGATACCTCCTCTCTCGTCTTTCCCGCTTTAAAATCGCAATCGTCTTATAAAAACATGGATCCCATTGATCTACCAAGAGAATGCACCATCAGCATCCCGCCAGAGGCAGAGACTGAAAGCTTGTATATCGGGTCTCCTCTCAAGGGTACGATTGGTATTCTCTCCTGATGACGAGGAGAGTCCACGAAAAGTACGGTCCTATTGTTGCATCCATCTAACCCGTGTTGGTGCTGACGTAACTGACTGCTGTAGTTTATACTCGACAAGACCGGGAATGATGAATACAATATTTTGATCGATAATCAATCCGTCGACGAGAGGGAAAACGGCGAGCTTTACCTCACAGAGCCCGTGGAAGGTGAGATGAAAAAGTGGACGATTGTCATGGTTGCTTCGCCCGAGGGCGATGCGATTCAGAGATACACGTAAGTTTTCTTGTCGAATTGCAGAGGACAATAATCATATCATTGTGCAGGATCAAGGGGGTAACTTACTGGTCTACTGCATCGTTTCCGCCACAGACTCAGGCTCCTTCGTTCAATCTAGTCATGCCAGTGGACGGCTGTAGTGGATGTCCTTCGATTTGTCTTGCACTCGAGATCAAGGCTGCGTAGTCTTGACTAGTCACTCGCCGATATTGCTAGTTGTTTTTGGAATACTTTTTCAGCTCAATGTGATTCTTCTGAGGTTTTCGTGGCAGCATTACTTGTCTTTCAATCCCTTCATATCAACAACTAAGCCTAGTGATACCGTATACTGTGCTGTGCTCGACGACCCCATATTCGATGTCTGAGGGAAGTGGGGCGTGTTTCAAAGGTGCTGAGGGAGCGTCAAGCAATGCTTTTGCGCCATCCAAACTGCAATCTACTGACCACCACCGGCGTTTTTCGCTACGCACGCACGTTTTGGACCGATCCTGCTTCCTTTGCTCTTTAGTATGTACAAGAAAATTTCGTACACAATTGACTCTGTTGCGTGGAGGACATAAATGATACTGACACCCTTGCGGGAAAAAAGGGGGGGAAGCTGTGACGAGTCGGTGATGGTGGTTAGGAACTTGAAAGAATACTGTACATGGTAGTTGGTGGACTTCTGGCCTCCTCCTTATTCTCCTTACATTTTACAGCTTGATGCCGAGGTTGATGTGCACTGCCTTGACACTGGTGTAGCTACTAGCTAGTGTGGCATCTTAGTGCGCCCCGTACACAAGATAACCAAAAAAACGCACTTGTGCAACGCACACCCAACTCCCTCCCGATACCGCTCTGCTTGAAACCGCCAAACACCACAGCTGAATTCAACTGGTTCACACAGTTGATCCACGCAGTGCCTGCCTTGAGTCGGTGTGCGCCCGGTTCAGGTTTTGCGTGAACACAGAGCGAGACCGTACAGCCTGAGTGTCGTTGGCCTGTCGGATCACATCGTCTGCGTCCTTGAATTTGATAACAACACCGACGGGACCAAAGATTTCTTCTTGGATGATCTTCATGTCCGGGGAAGTGAAGATGATGGGTAGCCTTCGGAGCCGTGGCGCTCACCGCCAACCTCGACTGTAGACAACGTGCTGCCAGTGGGTTCGGATTGTTGGTATGACGTCTGTGGTATGGACGACTCAGGTAGGTTCTTCGTCGTGTCCCGGCGCTGCTCGTGTTGATCCACCTGGTTTGCAGCTGACGCTTCCGTTTTGACTCATTTCGAGTCGCGACGCAGCGCGCTCGTTGCGGCGTTCGTTCCCCATGGTCTCCAATCCGTTTTAACGCGTTCGCCAACGCTATGGCGATCCGAATCGGCCTCGACGTCTCTTGATACATCCCACTCGCCCTCCTGGCCTCTTTCTCTGACGTTGCGCGTTCGTCACCTCGACGCGCTGGCCTTCGCATATAGGGCCTTCTTGGTCGGTGTAGACGTCTCCTGACGCAGCCATTTCGTCGTCCGGATCATCTGGCTCGTCCGGAGCTCTTCCATTATTCAGACCTCCTTCTTGTTGAATCCGACATGTTTCTAATGAAATTTGCACCTGGTTTGTTGTTGAACATGAAATCATAATCAGCCCGTCCGCCCTCTGCCGCACGTTCGATGCTGTATCCAGGATCTTGACACTTGAGTTGGATATGGGGTCTGCAAGGGCCTAGGACTATGAGAACCATTTTCGATGGGCTCAAAGTGGGGGTATACACATCATAATAATCATCGCAAATGGCACCAGGCTTTGCGGAAGCTGAAGGATTTGCGGTTTCGGTTGCAAGTTCTTGGTTGCTTGTCTCATTGTCTCGGGAGAGGTTGGATCTGGGGTCTGAGGTTGATCTGGACGCTACGAACCGAGACGAGTTTGAAAGCATGACGGGATTTTGAGTACAAGCTTCTGTGTACTCTGCCACTCTGCCATGCTAGTAGTAGAGTCCATCAACGAAGTTCGTGACTCGATCTCACTTTTTTGGTCACAAGTCGCGACGCGTCTCGCAAAAATCACTCGAGCCTTAACTAGACACTGGTCGGTGTTGCCAGTGCCAGGTTGGTGACAACCTTCTCGCAAACAGTTGTAAGTGCTAGCCTACGGTCCTGTGGATGCGTCTTTTCCTGAGTGAGGACTTACGGCCCGCTATGCTGCCGGAGTACTTCTAACCATCAGAGCTCAAGTCCAGTTTCAAACTCCTTTTGTGCGTCTCCATCACCATCACCAACTGTGGAGCAGATCAACGGGAAATTAGACCCTAATTGTCTGGATCAGCGCCACACTGTTTGTGTAAAAAGCTTAGCTGGACAAGCATGAACTCGTCTAACTTGAAGGTCGATTAGGATCATGATGCATCTTTCCTCGAGTTGTTTGATATCAAAGACATGTCCTCCAAAAGATCTTCCATAAGATCAAATGTCAGACTGCTCATGTGAGTAAATGTCATCCCAACTCCTACGGTCCGAGAGATAACGGGATCACACTGAGGCTGCTTGCCGCTCAGCACTGGGTAGAATGTCCGTCAGAGAGACAAACGCTCAGTATGTCGTAACTCCCATGTTTTGCACAGTAATTTTTGATTGAGATTCCTGGTGTCTTGCAATTCAGATCTACATGTGGTCTTTATACATTAGTACCTGAGCAACAATTGTCCGCGGCGACGGCGCGTATCGTAGTAAATAGGCTTTTTATATTTTTTTATCAATGTTGTACATCATATTTTACAATGCAATCAAGGTACCTTATTTCCCCAGATACTATCCTCCCGAGGAGCCATGCAGTAACTTTGCAGGTACTGAACGCAGGTCTAGGCGGAGAATCATGCAAGACCTCTCTAACCAAAGAGTAGGTGCAACGTGTACGCCGTCAATGCAGTCATCGTGACGAACATGAGAATGTACTGTGGAATGAGGAACACCGAGAGATGTTGTGCGTTGCCCGTGCCTGAATACACTTGGGTCAAGAAAACCTAATAGCATCCCAAGAGGGCGTTGGACATCATGACAAGGACCGATGTGATACCCATGAGATCACTCACCTGAGTCGTAGCCGCTGGTAAGCAGGATAGGAAACTGCATGATGTGACCTCAACTGGAATTCGTGACGAAGAAAGTAGAGAAATGAACGTACATGCATACGAACCGTAGTACGTTGTCGTTGGCGTCCAACAACCCCGCTTTGGTGAGTCCCTGGGTGATAAGCACACCAAAGAAGGGCATAATGACCATTCGTGCAATGGCCAATGCACCGACGGCTCCGAGCGGAAGGGACCGAAGACGTCCACCGGGAATCTCCATCCTGGCTAGCGCCGAACCCAGCGTGATTAATCCCAATGGAACTGAGGCGCCCCCTATAAAGGTCGTTATGTTTAATATGATGGCAAGCGGAGGTTGTCCGTCTGGCGCGGACGGCATATTTACCCCTGGAACATCAGGGACAAATAACGCTTTGAGAACAGGGATGATCGATAAGATAAACGCCAAGATAATGGAAAGGGAACACGGCATGAAGAGAGTTTGAAGGAAGCTGTACCCAAGTCGAGCGAGGCGGCGGAGAGGAGTAGGAGGTTCATTTTTCGCCCCTGCTGCTTCGGTAGTGGGTTGGACAATCGTCGTACCCACCGCAGTGGGGTCGTCGTGTGCACCAGGGGACGGACTTGGCAGATCTGACAATTGGTACGTTGAAGGTACCATCTTCTCGTCATCGTAGTCACTGTTCTCGGCTTGAGGCCGTCTTATATAAAATAGCCCCTTGAATGAGATAATAACGCGCTCGATCGCTACACAAAGATGCTTTTGTTTCGTTTTCAACTGTGCTTGTACGTCTTCGTCAATTACGTCCGGTCCCTGGAAGTCCATTGCAACCCAATGGAGGCCCCCCATCGGAAAGAGAGTAATCTGACGGATCCCAGTATGTCATACAAAAATAAAGAAATATCAATATCACACGAGCGTACCAAGAAGACGAGCGTGAAGACGCCGATGTACGCAACCGCCAAGTTTTGGTCTGCTGTACCGTTGAATGGAGCAGCGGCCGTGAGACTCAGCACGACGGACGTTGCTAGATCGAGGTACATCATTGGCGAGGGGTACATGGGATGGTATATCTGCACTCACGAATGTCCCCCACATTACCCCATCCGCCGGCCACCAGGATTCCATATCGAAAGCGGTGTGGAACCCAAAACATTTGCTTGATTATCCATGACATTGTCATGCCAATCGCTTCGTACAATAGTGCGACCAAGACCAGAGGTCCTGTAAAGAATCGCGGTAGGTATTGCTAAGATTCGGGAACAACTTGAACACATTTACCAAGTGCACTGAGGTTGGAAGAATCAAAGGCCGGGATGATTCTGGAGAACATGAGACTTGGTACAGTGATATTCTTTGTCCGTTTAGGGCTCTCGTGCTCTGTGTGCAGCGAACCACTTACGAGAATGATTTGCCCGGCACCGCGAGCTGCCACAGCAGGGAATAACCCCGCTTTGGCGACGATAAACCCGGCTGCAACACATGCAAACCTGTCTCGCAGGTAGAAGTCAGTCTGGCTGGCGTATGCCCATCGGTTGAACGTACAATCGGAGGACTGGTTGGGCAGACACCCAGATGAGCTCGCCGGGGGAAATCATGAGATAAAGGATCAGGAGGTTCTGAACCCTGAGGCAGGAGGGTTATCCTTAAGTACTGGATGGAAGGGGACACGGCATTATCACCCGATATACGGATAGTGGTCAGGGTGCACGGCCCGGGGAAATTTTCAAGCACTTTGAGAAAGGGGGAAACTGAGATATATGCTAGGTTGGCAGTCCCTTGCAGTCAATGTCCGAAGTAGCTCTATCGTAAGGTAAGCAGTGACCACGATTGCGGGACAGAAAAGGTCGGACAGACTGCATTTTATCTTTCCCTCGCACCATTCGGGGATGTGCCTGGGTACTATGCCGACCACTTCATGAAGGTAAGCTGGGAGTAGCCGTATGACCGAAAATGTCTGGCACCGCGAGAATAAACTGTGACATGTGCGTGTGTCGTGGACACTTGATATCAGGGGATAGGCGCTGAGAGCTCGTAGCTAATTCTAGATGCTAAAGGAAGTTCCGTTTTTTAGTCCATATACTGTAACTACGACAGCATGTACCATTTATAGTTTTCCATGAACAAAAGCGTGTTAGGTTCCAGGACCTTACATCTGCAAGGGTTTACATAAGTGGTATGTCAGATAAAGTATGCAGCGTACTTGCCAACCACATCCATACAGCCTCGATCTAGTTCTTCGGTGGTGGGTCATCATGGCTATGAACCTCGTTAAAAAGGCAAAACGTGTATAGGAAAACCAAAGACGGACGTAATGGCATCAATTTCGGACACACCAGATTTGAAGTCCATCTAGTCCGTTCTGACGAGGGGAACTTTGTTGGTCACTTTGCGGACACATAGAGGACCGGGAAAAGCATAATGGGCAGGTAATTGGTTATGAAGGTTGCTTTAGACCATTCGTCCGAGTCCCTCAGGAAGACCTCCCAGGCACTAAACTGTCGTGGCCAAACGGTGGCCAACGGGACCCGAAAATCATTAGTGATACGTATCAGATCAACAAAATGGGAGAAACGGACAAACATAGTGATAGCGGATCCGCACATGGTCCACCAAGCTGCGTACGGTTGGAGTCTCGACGAGAGTACTCCTATCGAAGTTTTGCGCACGCAAGCCACCGTAGAATCGGAGGTAAGTGACACCAGTCCCGAACCACGTGGCCAGCCCACAATTGGCAGTCATGCTAGAGAACCAAGTGAAAACCATCCCGGAGCTGCTGCCTATGCCCATGTACGCCAAAAGTGAAAAGCAGGCACAGAACGCCACGGAGACGTAAGGCAACCCAGATCGGGTTGTCCGCAAGAAAATTTTGGGAGCACTGCGAGAGGCAGCAAGACCATCTGAATAAATCCGACGTCAGCACAATGGCGACATGGATGTAACAGCTGGCCATACATAGTCCCCGAGATGCAATGTAAAGATCACTGGAAGAAGCGGACCAAGCTGAAGACAATATAGCGGTGACAATCTAAAAAGATACTTTCCAGCCAAGATAGAAAGTAACCACGGTCTCAACTTACCGATGGAAGAACCTTGATACCAGCCTGATTGATAGCGATAACGAATGGTGCTGCTGACACATTCTCAGAATTGATGTTGAGCATAGGGTTGTTCGACGGCACTAAAAGTCCAATGACGAACACTCCCCCGATGTAGAATACGAGAAGGCGGAAATATATATTCTTCGGACTCTTGGCTTCGGCTGCTGCCATCTACGTGCATGTCACAGTCTGTCTAAGAGGTGAATCATGTTGTGAATTGTAGGACGCACGGCGACTACTTCCGCACCAACATAGGAGAATGCTGCTCGGGTGACAACGTGAGACCATCCAAGGAAATGCCTCGTATGCCATCAAAGCTGAAAAAAGGTCCCGGGTTCTTCCAGTATTGAAAACCGATAAGATCATGGTTTGGTCCTCCACCAAAGTCAAGGACAATGCCCAAGATGACCATCCCGGTGAGTGTAATCACTTTCATGGAACTAAGCGGAAAAAGAAGGGAACTCAAGCCGCAAGGGACTGAATGCACTGACCAAAACCAGAACTCTGCTTCTCCGTACACCCCTTGATAGCCTCAGCACAATGACATCACCATCTCACGAAGCACTCACCAACCTCGAAAATGTTTAAGCTCACAGCGACAACCAAACACATCGTAATCCAGACAGCATTATTCACCTTGTGGTCCCAAAAGTCGATAACAGTTGCGGCAGCAGATAATTCGGCTGGAAAGTCGTCAAGAAATAAGAATATCACGTGGACAGAATTGATACCGGAGCAATACGTCAGGCAGTCAAAGAAGGTCAAAAATCGAACAATACCGTCCAGTTGTACCACAAATTCCAGCCCAGTGCAAAGGCAAAAGCAGGATCCACGAAGCGTTCAGCTAGCTTAATGTGACCACCTGCCACGGGAGATATGCGATCATTTCGCCAACTGTAATCTGTCAATATCATGTGAGCTCACTGCGCGGCTGCCGTGGAGCAAGCTCACCATCACGGAGTAACAGATTGTTCCTACGAAGATATACCCCAGGAACATTCCCACTGGCACGGGACCGCCGTTCATCAAGGCGGAGGCGGTTCCAAGAAACATTCCTGTCCCAGTAAGGCCTCCGAAGCTACTAGTAGGAACGTCAGTACATGCACATACGAGAAACTATACGACATACCTGATCATAACTACATGCCGATTCTTGAGCTTGCGACTGAGAGGGGTGAGAGGTGCTGGCGTGTGACCGCCTGTTTCTGCAGGTTCAACCTCTGCGTCGAATGTCGACTTCTTTTCTGCAGTTCCGTCCTGTAGGCTCATGTTGTATGAGTAGCAAAGTGGGCAGAACTGGACCCCATCATCTCAAATAAGCACCGAGTGCTAACAGCCCGCGTGACGAGCCCAGTGGGTTACTAGTAGAACGATAAGGATACTCCGTATATTTCTCTCACGTCGGAAAAAGAAGTTGAGTGTTCTAGAAACAAATCCTGCATCACGCGGGAACAGTGCGAACCTATGTACCCATTGAACATGCGTGGCGGGAAATGTGGGTACATGTGGCACTGTACATGGTCCGGCCAAGGCGATGTACGATTCCGAACGGAGGCCCGTGGGCCACAAGATAGTCTGAGAAAAATAGAGCAATCAGTTCCGGAGACACAAATTTTCTCGTCCTTGAAACATTGCAGCGTTGCACAAATGGTGAACTCGACGAATCAAGAGACCCTTTGGGTTGTGTCGTAAGAGTGGCTGTCCGACTTGCAATCCTGTCGGGCGGAACAATTGTTTTCGGCTCCAAGTCACGTGGCCAGCATCGCTCCCATCTGAGCGGGTACCGCTGCAACTGCTAACCAGAACGGCGGACACTAAAGCTTGTCCGCTGACCTGGCCACGACAACGCTCGCAACGCCAGCTGCCGAAACGACGAGGTTAGCTTGGTAATGATGTCTTCGCTCGACACCTCTTCTTTCCTCGGTGTTCGGACACCAGGTAGGTTTTTCCCGACATGATCGACTTTTCTTCGCACCATCGAGTTATTTCAGGTCTGGTGGAGCCTTTGCAGCAGGTCAGGTTGCTCTCCGCTCTCAGGAGTGGTATGTAGTCACATGGCATGGCAAACATATCGACGCTGACAAACACTTTCCAGGCAATCCCGCCCTTATTCATCCCTTCCTGACCGAAATCGGCAAAGAGAGCCGGAGCTCTATCGACGGCGACTTGAACACAGGAGCTGCAGTTTTACATCTCGCCATCCGTTGTGCCCCCGGTGTGTGTTTTACAGTCCGTTCGAAAGTGCCAATCTAATGGATCTGATCGATTCTGTAGTGGAGACCGTACAGCTCCTCTTGTCGCACAGGGCTATTTCACCGAATGGTATACACCCTCCTGGAAGTGGCACTACTGCTCTTCATCTCGCCGCATCACTTGGACGCCCCGAAATCGTATTGCTTCTTCTTGATCAGCCAGGGGTAGACGATACCCTCCGCGATAGTCAAGGACGTACGTGCAAAGATGTAGCAAAAGAGAAGGAAAGCATTCAAGTCTTGCACGGTGGGCTGCCTCGCTCTGGGTTTTTTCTTGTCATCCTCATCTTCTCTAGATTCTCGGGCCTTCCTGAGTGCATCATACAGATCGTTGCTACACTCATACGCACTGTCCCCTCCCAATTCCCAGCCAACCCACTCCCTCATATCACTGCTGGAATCACCCCGCGCGAAGGGAATCGATCTGTCTTATCTCGATGACTCGACCGGGACCTCGCTTTTACACGAGGCGGCACGTCGGAAAGACCTGCGGTTAATTGAGCTTGTCGTGCGTGCAGGCGCAGATGTGTTCGTACGAGATCGCAAGGGAAAGATGGCCTACGATGGATTGGGCAAAGACGATCGCGTGAGGGTATTTTTACGCCAGTGTAAGTTCGCGCCTCCGTCTTCTCCAAGCCTCCTCTGAAGGACGTAGTCGCGAATCACGATCAGTCATTGATCGACGTACCGAGCTCTGAGCCACCTGTCTTGAAAGGATACCTCAACAAATATACAAACGTCGCCAAAGGTTACAACACTCGGTGGTTTGTCCTCAAAGATGGCGTCCTTTCATGTTCGTGCCAAGATACTGTCACCATGGACCGTCTTTGATGTGGCTTTCTGCAGACTATAGACACCAGGAAGACGAGGACATTGCCAGCCGAGGTACGATCTCGATGAAGACGGCAATTCTCAAAACTAGCACGGGCTCCGAGAAAACGCGCTTCGAAGTTCACTCCGCACCGGCGCGTGGTCATACCACAGAAGTACAGAAATGGTACATGCGGGCGAACCACCCCGTCGAAGCTGCACGGTGGACACAAGCAATTGGCAAGAGTATAGAGTGGTACCGACGCGAGGGGGATAAAAATCTTGGAGGCCGGCGGAGCATGGATAGTGACAAGAGTGCCCTGCGGCCATCGAAGATCCGGACTAGCTTTCAATCAGGGGTATCTGCGATGAGAGAGCTCGGCACACATAGTTTGCGGGGAGAACAGGCGTCTCTAGCCGGCACAATAGACGAGGATGCGCCAGTCATCGGTAACGCCTCCAAAGACAGCATCCAGGGTCCATACGAGGACGAGGAAGAAGAGGTTGCACATCGACACGACAGTTCAGCGGCATCAGAAGTAACGCAGTCCCATCCTCCTCACGGTAACACTTTCGACTTGCATGGGAACTCGGTTGCGGCACACATGGACCTCACCGCGCAGCTCCTTGCCGGATTACCACTACCATCGGACGCGCCGCAACGCACGCAAGAACTTCGAGAAGCTATAAAGGAGTCTTTTTCTGTGGTCCAGTCGATGATAAATGAGTACGTTCAGATGGCAAAAGAGAGGGAGGAATGGTGGAAGTCGCAACTCCAGCGAGAACGCGAACGGCAGACAATATGGGAGGAAAGTCTGCAAACGGTCGTTCGCGAAGGGGAAGCGCTCGAGAGAGAGCTGCGTACGAGAGCTCGCAAACGCGGCAGTAGAGCCTTTGATGCATGCTTGCAAGACGCTGGGTCTGCGACAGCAAGGCAACGACCTATTTCCTTAACCGCCACATCATCCAACGTACCTTCGGCCCAAGCTTCCGCCTACTTCACAACACCGGACACGCCTTCCGCTTCGTTGACCCTTGTCCCTCCCGCCGATTCCCCCCAGACGCCTGTACTTTTGACTCCTACCCAGCGTCGGCTATCGCGATTAGCGTCGCTGGCTCCCACGCAGGTGATCGAGACTGAGGACATACATGATACAGACGACGAAGACGAATTCTTTGATGCTATCGAGTCGGGCAATCTCCCAAACCTCGTCGTCAGCGAGCTACTCACCAGCCCCACGCACTCCGTAGCTTCACTGCCACTTGCCATCGACTTGGAGCCTTTCTTGGGATACAAATGTCTAAGAACCGAATTGCCCCTCGAGAAAGACAATAGGCCATCTACCAGTCTTTGGTCCGTTTTGAAGCATAGCATAGGGAAGGACTTGACCAGGATCAGCTTTCCTGTATTTTTCAATGAACCCACAAGCATGCTGCAGCGAATGGTACGTGGACGCGATATCATATCATTTGGCGAACTCTCACTGTCTGTAGGCTGAAGACATGGAGTTTTCTGAGTGCCGTAAGTGTCCCAGCCAGTTGATGATTTCGTTCATTGATGCAACCATCTGTAGTTGATGTGGCGGTCCGAGAGAAAGACCAACATCGACGTCTAGCATTCGTCGCCGCTTTCGCGATGTCTAATTATTCATCAACCATTGGACGTATAGCCAAGCCATTTAATCCTATGCTTGTGAGCAAGACATTTCAGTCTTGTGCCGAACATGCACTCACGCTTCCTTTCTCAAGAGCGAAACATTTGAATACGTGAGATTCGACAAAGAATACCGATATATATCCGAGCAAGTCAGCCATCACCCACCGATTTCTGCTTGCTGGGCTGAATCTCCCAATTGGCATTATTACGGCGAGGCATGTTCTATCATTGAGTAGATACAACCGGCTGATCGCCCTGTAGGTCGATGCTCAAAACAAGTTCATGGGCAAGTCCTTTGAGATCAGGCCCACTGGCGTTGCACACGCAGAGCTTTTGCTACCTGAAGAGTTCGCACGGAATTACCCCAAAGCGACAACCGTTGGCGGAAAGGGGAAAGTAGTGGAGCACTACTCCTGGAAAAAAGTCACTACGAGCGTTTCCGGGTTCATCCTGGGGTCGCCTACCATCGACCATTATGGAGACATGGTTGTCAGTTTCCAAGTCTTTTTTCACCGAATTTCACTAAGTTTAATCAAATCCAGGTCACAAATCATCGCACCGGCGATCGATGCATCTTAACATTTAAGCCCCGAGGGTGGCGAGGCAAGGATGCATACGAGATCTCAGGATCCGTTAGCAACTCGGACGGCGAAATCACCTATGAAATCGCCGGTCGTTGGAACAGTCAGCTTATCTGTCGCGCAGTCGGTACTGGCAGCGGATTCCTGCACCCCGATGCGACTGTCAGCGGCCCTACGTCGCCAAATTACATGGCGGAGTACATCCTCCTGTGGAGAAACTCTGAAAAACCGCTCGCGCCATTCAACCTGACACCGTTTGCGATCACGCTCAACGATTGTCCAGAAGACACGCTCAAACCGTTCCTGTGCCCTACTGACTGTCGCCTTCGGCCCGACCAACGCGCGTTCGAGACGGGGAAGTATGAGCGCGCCAACGAGCTGAAGCAGAAACAAGAGGAGACGCAGCGGGTGACACGACGTGCGAGGGAGGATGGTAGGTTACCGCCGCATCGACCGCGATGGTTTACTGCGGAGACGGATGGCGATACAGGGGAGCGCGTGTGGACGCCTTCCCGCGTGGGTAATATGCTCGAGTATTGGGTGGAGCGGGAGAGGGTGTGGAAGGAGGGTGGGAGGGTGCTTTGGAAGGACGTAGAGCCCATTTTCATCGAGGACACCCGTTAAATCTTCGGAGCAACAATCCAAGGGCTGATACGTTGCTAGGGTGGTTGTGGTTTTTTTTTGTTACTCATTACTTTGGGAAGGTTAGACTAGAACTAGACTTGATTATTATTGCGGTTACACCTAATACTTACTATCAACAAGTATAATGGATGGACCTGGAGGCTGTCACTGCTAAACCGTGACTCACTGACAGTACTCACTGGTAGTCAGATCTCAGAATCCAGATCATCCACGACCCTAGCGCTGGGGCAACTTGAAGCTTGAACTTGAAGCTGATTTGCCATAATCACGACCCTCAACTTCAACCCCACTACTCCGAGGCCGTAGTCAAATGGTCAATATACTACGCAACATGTCAGAGTGTTCTCGCAAAATTCTACTCAAAATCGCATCTACGTCAAATAAAGTCGTCGCCGCTGCCAACGATTATGCCGACCGCAGGGACTTGCTCGTTGTCCAGGGCTCTCATTTTCAGTTGGAGGATAACATGCGAAAAATTTCCGTTGCTTGCGAGTCTTGCAGGCAGCGTCGGCAAAACGCCCCTTCAAGATGGCCCCGCAGTGGATGAGAGAGTGAAGGATTGGCTTCAAACCAGTGAACCGCATATCTGCTTTGACACGTTGGAACAGATGGAGAAGTTACTCCAGGAAGATACGTTTTCGCGGACAGTGCCCGCGACAAGCAGGGTGGGATCAAGAGGTTCAGTGACGACGAAAGACAAAATCGACGAGGCCGTCAGTCTTCTTGAATCATGCAAAGGATATTTCCATTTCTTGTTCTCGACAGAGATATGGTGAGTCTCTGCGAGTAGGTCACGAGGACACATTTCTGTCGCAAGAAATCTCCTTTCCCTTGGCGCAGCTTTGGCTTGTGACGCTTTGTTCATGGCATTGGACTCGAAACAATGTTCAGGACGGAGATTACAGACGGTTAACTTCCTCATCGATCAAGGAGTCAGTGTCCTCTTCAGAGCATCTAGCGGAGACGCCGTGTTACACCGTGAAATCTCTTCCCTCGACGATGACGATGTTCTGGAAGGTGTGTCACATCTTATCAACTGTGGTTGTCAGCCTGCGACGCCCAACGCCAGTGGGTTCACGCCTCTTCAGCCGTGGAGCGTGGGCTCACCACTGTCGTGACACATCTCCTCTCTTTGGACGTTCCACTTCCTCCCGACATCTTATTCACTGCGGTATGGAGTGCCTCCACGTTTGAATGGGCTCGGAGACGCACCAAGTTGGAGATCATCCGAGTCGAAGCCCTCGTGACTTCGGGCTGTGACACTCGCATCCGCAATGTATCAGGACATACCCCCTGTATGTTGCCATCGTCATGGGAGACATTATTGTGGTTGATTACCTGCTTTCCGTGGTGGATATCTGATCGTCCGGAGACCTATTTTCAGCGATAGATTTGGCGCGTCCAGGAACCCAGAAGGACTTGAATCGATCACTGAGAAATCGTCTCCCCACGATGTTCGAGCAGGAAGGATCACCTCCGAATTGGCGAGCGTTGTCTCAGCGAAGTGTGCCAGGCGTTCGTGAAACCGCTTCCAGTAGGCATGTCCACACATTACGCTTCGAATACTTGTACTGACGTTAAGGACCTCGCGGACAGAATGATCTATCATTGTATCCTGTTCCACTCACTTCCCTTCATCATGTCGCCGTCCCTGTGTCTAGTTCTCTTGGACCGTCATCTTGTTGTAACAGTAGAGATTCGTTGTGCCCCGGTCTTCATGTCGAAATCTTCTTGCTGCTTTGCTTGCTGTAACATTTGTTTCTTTTATCTCGGCAGGTTCCTTTCGTTCCCGTATGCAAGATCTGTACACATATGATATACTGTTTCATGTTAAGGTTATCGAGTGCCTCGAACCTGAAGGTTTTGTGGCGTTCTAACGTCAATTTATCTGCACCCTCGAAGCCCTGATGGCTCAGTTGGCTAGAGCGCAGGTCTCATACGTCTGTATGACCAGGTCAGCATTCCTGGGCAATCCTGAGGTCGCAAGTTCGAGCCTTGCTCAGGGCAGTTCGTTTTCTTTTTGCGTATCACAGGCTCGGCTTGATCACAGACATGAGAAACGCGACAGCAATTGACGGTGTCAATTGATCTCGTGCACTCACTCTCTTCGCTACATCGCACATCGTCCCGACTCCCTCCCTACACATGCCCACGCCCGCCAACATGAACGACCTCGACAGACTCGGACTCGCGACTGCGCTCGCGAAAGCGCGCAAGAGTTATCAGGAAGGGGGCATCCCGATCGGCGCTGCGCTCGTCTACCACGGCACCGACGCAGCAGCCGTCCTCGGGTGTGCGCACAACCAGCGGATTCAAAAGTCGTCGCCGACGCTGCATGCTGAGATTGCCGCCCTTGAGGACGCGGGGCGGCAGAGGGCGGCGGTGTACAGGAACTCGACCATGGTACGTCGACTCCAGGCGCATTCCTGTCATGGTACGCTGACACGCACGACGGTGATGGGTGGGCTTCACACAGTATACGACGTTGAGGTGCGCGTTCACCACGAGCCGCGTCGTCACGCTTGCTAACCTGAAAGTGGACTATATGCGCTGCTCCCTCTCGCTCTTAGTCCCTGCATCATGTGCACAGGTGCCATCTTGCTCTACAAGATCCCGCGCGTCGTGATCGGGGAAAACACCAACTGGCTAGGCGGCGAGGACCTGCTCAAGTCACACGGGGTCGAGGTCGTCGTGTTGGACGACCCCGAGTGTAAAGCGCTCATGGGACAGTACATCAGGGAGAAACCAGAGGTGAGTCAGATCAAGCAAGGTGTTCTATCACATCGGTCCGGGAGTGGGTTGTGACATGTTCTCTTCTACACGACATGCAGGATTGGAATGAGGATATCGGGGAATGACAATGACTTCTAGAGTTGTCGTCTATAGTGGATCGCTGCTAGGAAACAATGGTCACGTGTGTGCGACGGAACGAAGGAGAGATGAGAGCGTACCGCTCATGGGGCTGCGATCGTCGCAGTGACTGCCTCCCCGAAGCCGTCTTTTATGACTTCTCGGAAAGTGACTTGTAGAGCGCCGGCGTTGGACACAATGGCCTGCACCTGCACCGTCGTTTTGCCATTGACGGGATTTTGGGGTGACAGCGACAACGAAGCCAAGTAGGCTTCCTTGGTCAGCGTCTTTTCTTTTACTTCTTCGAGTTCCTCCTCTTCCTCTTCCTGTGCCTCTTCCTCGTTCTCGAGCTTGGGTGGTTTCACGTGGTCTATCTTGACACCCTCCTTGACTTCCCACAGCTCGAAACCGACTTTTGTATCCACCCGGCTGGCGTCGACATTGAATGTCAATGTTCGACGACAAGGGAGAGGTGTCTCTTTGAGCACGAGAGGTATCCAAACACCCCCCAGCGACCCCTCCGCGTCCTCTTGAGGGACTAGCAGACCGATGGTCCGACTGGTGGCAGCAACGCTCGTCACCTCGCTTTCCTTACTGAACGTGGCCAAGAGCTCTTCCGAAGACACCTGAGCGAGCGACACGAGCAAGTGCGCTTGCAATGCGCATCCGCGCGCGAGGATAGTGGTGGGGTCTCCGACACCACCAACGACGGTTCCCGCCTTGAAGGGAGTGATGATCGACTCGGTGAAGCCCTGCGAGAGGGTTTCGTCCAGGCCAAGTAGCGAGGCGGACCCTCCGATGTACACGATCTCGTCGATGTCGTAGGGGTCGACCTCGGCGTGCTCTGCGAGTTCCTTAACCTTGGCATATACTTTGTCGTAGATGGACCGCACCTCCATGTCGAATCGGAGGCGGTTGATCGATCCGGTATAGTCCAGGCCGTCCTTGAGCGACTCGACAGAGCACGTCGCAGCGCCAGGACTGGCACTCAATGTGCGCTTAGTGTGTTCGACCGCGAGGCGGAGCTTGGCCTCTGGGCGTTTATCTTGGGGGTCCGTCGCTGGTGCGACCGTGAGCGGTGTTTTGGTTTTCTTGGTGAATTCTTTGGCAAAGAAGCGGATCAACTTCGAGTCGATCTCGTCACCACCGATGGTAGGATCTGAGAGGGTGGCAAGGGAGTATGCGAGACCCTCGCGGATGGAGAGGAGTGATAATTCGAGGGAGGACGCGCCGAGGTCGACGATGAGTTGCGTGCGATCAGAGGGGGCACAGTCTATGCTTTCCGAGGTGCATGCGGCGACTGCGCCAGCGTCGTCGAGGAGTTGAAGCACGTGGATCCCTGCCTCTTCAGCGGCTTTTGAGACAGCTTCTCTCTGGGCGTTGTCGAACCAAGAGGGTACGGCGATGACAGCGCCGAAGATCTTTTTCCCGAGAAAGTCTTCTGCGGATTGACGGAGGGAGCCGAGGAAGATGGCAGTTACTTCGGAGGCCGTCAATATGCGATCTACCTCGAGGGGTTCAGAGCGGGGTGTGGCTACGTGTGACGCTGCAGGCGTATTGGTCGCAGTAACAGGGAGGGGCGATGGGGCAGGTTGGAGGACCTTGACTTTGTAGGCAGGTGTGTCAGGAAGGGAAGGATGTTGGATCACGAGGGTGGACACGGACAGCTTGTCCTGAGGCACCTCTGAAAATCTGTTGGTTTTTGCGATCAATCCGACGTTAGTAGGAGAACGAGCAACAACGCACTTTTTTCCAAGGAGATTTCGGAATCCAGTAATGGTGTTTTGGCTGTTTTTAACGAGCTGTTGCTTGGCTTGGCTTCCGATGTACTGTGATCGCGCGTCATCATTGGATGAGATCAACACGAGTTCGTTGCATACCATTTCTTCGCCATGAAAAGCGAGCGCACAAGCAATCTGTCGTTCTCCGTCCTCGTTGGCGATACATTCAGCGATGCCTTCCTGTGTTCGTCAAGAGAGTCGGCGGGGGTGAACACGCGCGAGTCGATGGGTCGAGACGGACCTTTGTGAAGACGGCGATGGACGCGTACGAGTTGCCAAAGTTGATGCCTACGATGGGAGGGGTGGTGAGTTGTGCGGGTGACTCTGCGGCGCTGCCATTGGGAACGGGGCCGATGTTGGGCGGCATTGTTGGCGACGTCGACGAGACTTTTTCCTCTTTTTCTTGACTAGAGACTCGGACTTTCTGTGTTGCTGATGTAAGCTGATTAGGTGCAAGAGCCTAGTGAGTCGATCATTGCTAGATGGCTCAATTCATTGTCACCCTCTCATTTAGTAGGTCCATCCTGGTTAACCCAGGAGATTGCTACTACAACATTCGCTGCTCACTGGCCGCTTGCGTGTCCTACGACACCGCTGGCTATACACGTCGACTTCTTCCTTACGCGTTCCCTGTGGTCAGAGTGACGACGAACTGCGCTTAAGACAACCACGCGTGTGTTAAAATAAAACTCTAGCTCTTGCAAACGAAGGGAAGGTACGCACATAAGCCGACCCTATTTCTGACGTACTTATTAGTTTAGCGTCTTGGCCTGATAGGCTGTGCCAGATGTTCCTGCAGTTCTGTTGCCATGGCATTCGCTGGCATCCTGCCAGCATACTTTGCCTTGACCTCGCCTTGGGTCATAACCAGTTCTTCAAAGCCATCCATCCACTCGAACGTCTCTGTACTCTACCACAGGCTGTAATCCGTCATCTAAATGACAATCATGATCTGACAAGTCAAGATCCTTGGCAAGGCGTTTCATCTGGGTTCCCAATTTCCGCGTGTCTTTGCATTGGCTCTTGCTTGGATCTCTGATAATTCCCATCCCTTGCTTGCTCGTAGGCGATGCAGACGCAAGCTTGACCAAGTCGGTTGGAGCATAGGCTTCTGCGATCACATAGCTCGGTCATGATTGCACTCCGAGGACTCGTTTCCGGGTACTCTAAGGACAATCCAAATGGTGGTGTGAATATTCTTTGCTACTCTCCTGTCATTGCTACTTTTCTAATCTGTACGACGATTTGCCATCAGGCATCTGTTCCCAAGTCCCACAAACGAGAGAGGGTGGAAGAAAACTAAAGAGCAGAGGCAATGTGTCCTCCAGCGATGTATGACTTTGCGGAGAACAGCAAATGCGGTATACTCGATCTAGAGGTTTCGCCGTTTCGGAGAGTGGTGGCGACGATGGAGCCAACAGAGCTGGGATTTTAACGATGGCAACGACAAAGGAAACGAGGTCGAACTTGATACCTGCATTCTGGTAGAACAAGAATCAAACTACGAACGTGACCAAGCCTTGCGGAGCGTACGGCAGTGGAGAGAATGATGGAAGCTGTGCACCCTTGCCTTTTCGGACCTAGTCTGATGCTTAGGCCACGCGTGCATGACATACCAACATTTCCCCCAAACCACCATGCTCCAGGCAGTTCAGCAAGCCAGCATGGATTCAGAAGGTATTTGGCTCTTTATGTTTACGAGGAGACCAATGAAATGACGTGCCTATCAGTTTCTCAGTTGCGCCCTCGAGCAAGCGTTCAATTCACCGAATTCGAGCAAGGAGGGGGAACGAGTTATATCGACGAGGCGGTTGTCCTCGCTCGTCAAGCACTGGAACGTTGCCCTCCTGGCCAACCCGAGCGATTTGTCGTGCTGACGTTGATTGCGATCCATCTCCATGGTCGTTACAAACAACTTGGAGGGACAAGGGACCTCGATGAGGCCATTGTCCTCAACCAAGAAGCCCTTGACCATCACCCGAAAGGGCACCCAGAGCGCTCCACGCCGTTGAGCAATCTTGCACTTTGTCTCTCCAGCCGATACAGCCAACAAGGGGCACGGCAGGACCTCAACGAGGCCATTGCCCTTGGTCGAGAAGCACTCTGTGTTCGCCCGCGAGGAAACCCTGATCGTCCCACATCCTTGAATACACTTGCAGTATGGCTCTCCACTCGATACAAGCAACTTGGGGAGATGCAGGATCTCAGCGAGGCCATGGTCCTCAGCCGAGAGGCGCTCCTTTACTCCCCAGGACACCCTGATCGCGCAGCGTCCCTGAACACCCTTGCGCATACGCTCTCGATTCAGTACAAGCAGCTCAGGGCAATGACGGACATTAATGAGGCCATTGTCCTCGAGCGCGAAGCACTTGAACTCCGTCCGAAAGGATATCCTTCTCGCTCCACGTCTCTTCACAGCCTTGCGCTCTGTCTCTCGGCTCGCTACAGACAGCTCGGGGCGGTGCATGACCTCAACGAGGCGATCGTCCTTGGCCGAGAAGCAGTTGACCTTCGGCCGACAGGACACCCTGATCGCTCGTTGTCCTTGAACATCGTCGCGGTTCATCTCTTTGCTCGGTACAAACGGCTGGGGGCGTTGCGAGATCTTGACGAGGCTATCGTCCTCGACGGAGAGGCACTTGACTTTCGGCCAAACGGACACTCCAATCGCTCTACATCATTGAACACCCTCGCCATTCGTCTGTCCACTCGGTACAACCAGCTCGGGACCATGCAGGACTTAGACACGGCCGTCGTCCTTGGCCGAGAGGCCCTTTTCCTTCGGCCAGAAGGACACCCTGATCGCCTGGAATCTTTGAACAACCTCGCAGCTGATCTCTGCACTCGGTACAACGAGATCGGAGCCATACAGGACCTGGATGAGGTCATTGCTCTCGATCGGGCGGCCCTTGGTCTGCGGCCGAAAGGACATTCTGATCGCTCCACGTCATTGAACTACCTTGCTGCTCATCTGTCCACTCGTTACAACCGACTCGGAGGGATGGAAGACCTGGACGAGGCCATCGTCCTCGGTCGAGAAGCACTTGACCTTTGGTCAAAAGGACACCCCAATTGGTCTATGCCATTGAGCAATCTCGCAGATGACCTCTCCGCTCGCTACCAGCGGATGAGGGCCATGCAGGACTTGGACGAGACCATTGTCCTCCGCCGAATAGTACTGGATCTTCGGGCGGAAGGACACCCTCATCGCTCTGAGGCTTTGAACAGCCTCTCAGTTGATCTCTTCACTCGCTACAAGGAGATTGGGGCCGTGCAGGACCTGGAGGAGGCCATTGTCCTCGACCGAGAAGCACTTGCTCTTCGGCCGAAAGAACACCCTGATCGCCCCGAATCTTTAAGCAACCTCGCAGTTGGTCTCTCTACTCGTTACGACCAGCTCGGCGCCATGCAGGACCTGGAGGCGGCCATTGTCCTCGACCGAGAAGCCCTCGCTCTTTGGCCGAAAGGGCACCCAGATCGCTCCTCCTCATTGAACAACCTTGGCAGTGGTCTCTCTACTCGGTACAACGAGCTCGGGGTGATCCAGGACCTAGATGAGGCCATTCTCCTCCACCGAGAAGCACTTGACCTGCGACCAAAAGGACACCCAGGTCGCTCCGCCTCATTGAACAACCTTGGAAATGGTCTCTTTACTCGCTACAACGAGATCGGGGCCATGCAGGACCTGGAGGAGGCCATTGTCCTCCACCGAGAAGCCCTTGCTCTTCGGCTGAAAGGGCACCCTGATCACTCCATGTCATTGAGCAACCTTGGCATTGGTCTCTCTACTCGGTACAACCAGCTCGGAGCGATGCATGACCTGGACGAAGCCATTCTCCTCCACCGAGAAGCACTTGACCTTCGGCCAACAGGGCACCCTGCTCGCTCCTCCTCATTAAACAACCTTGGCAATGGTCTCTCTACTCGGTACCAGCTACTCGGGACGGTGCAGGACCTGGACGAGGCCATTGTCTTAAACCGAGAAGCCCTTGCTCTTCGGCCGAAAGGGCACCCCGATCGCTCCTCCTCATTGAACAACCTTGGCAATTGTCTCTCTATTCGGTACAACCAGCTCGGGGTGATGCAGGACCTAGATGAGGCCATTCTGCTCCACCGAGAAGCACTTGCCCTCCGGCCACAAGAACACCCAGATCGCTCCTCCTCATTCAGCAACCTTGGCATTGGTCTCTCTACTCGGTACGACCAGCTCGGAGCGATGCAGGACCTGGACGAAGCCATTCTCCTCCACCGAGAAGCACTCGACCTTCGGCCAAAAGGGCACCCTGAACGCTCCATGTCATTGGATAACCTTGGCAAAGGTCTCTCTAATCGGTACGACCAGCTCGGGGCAATCCAGGACCTGGACGAGGCCATCCTCCTCTACCGAGAAGCTCTTGACCTTCTGCCAATGGGACACACTAGACGATCAGCGACCTTAGTCTACCTTGCATGTCACCTCCATACTCGGTTTACACAGTCCAGGCAGTTGCAGGATAAGCAGGAAGTGTTCAGTCTTTATGCTCAACTAGCTGATGTGGACCAATATTCCCCTTCCACCGACATTTCTCACGTTCGGAAATGGATCCGCGATGCAGAAAAATTTCACCATCCCTCCCTCCTGGATGCATATGAAACGGCCCTTCTACTGCTTATTCAACATATCGCCACCCTCCCGCCATTGCCTCAGCATCATGTCATTCTCAAGAAACTTACATCGTCGCTCGCAGTAGATGCATTCTCAGCATGTCTTCGTAACCACGCTCCTGCTCGTGCAGTTGAGTTCCTCGAACACGGCCGCGGTGTATTTTGGAGCCAGCTTACTCGCCTCCACTCCCCGCTAGACGAAGTCTCAATATCTAGTCCGGAGGGGAAAAGATTGGCAGACAAGTTCACGGAGCTCGCCCTTCACATACGTAATACGGTTAATACTCCCGGTGCAAATCAACATGAACAGCTGTGCCATCTCAACCTGAAAATGCAGGCGGTTGTAACGAATATTCGAAAGCTACCTGGTCTCTCCCGTTTCCTTCTCCCCCCTCTCTTCTCGGATCTCCAACGCTCGGCGAGTGGGGGACCTGTTATCATCCTGAATGCGAGCCAGTATTCTTGTGATGCCCTCGTCGTCTTTCTCGATCGAGATCCTCTTCATATTCCGCTACAGATCACACGAGAAAATGCCCGAGACCTGTCAAACGAGCTCCATGTCTTCACTCAGCGAGCAAAAAGGCTGGACATGACGCATGAGCTCGCGTGCTTCCTGCGCAAACTCTGGGATCTCATTGTTTCACCTATCGTCGATTGCCTGCAAACGACCGTTCCATCCCGATCACGCATCTGGTGGTGCCCCACTGCCGAGTTCTCGCTGCTCCCCTTGCATGCGGCTGGTCCGTTTCGGAAGGGTCAACGGGAACTTGCTGATCTCTATATCTCGTCGTACACAACAACCTTGACCGCCCTTGTCCGTGCTAGACAGTGCCATCCGTCGAATTCTGCGGTCCAAGAGAAACGTTTCATCGCCATCGGTCAAGCCACGGCCACTGGCCAGAGGAAGCTACCTTCGGTAGGCGTGGAACTGGACAAGATTAGTGAGCTCGTCGATGGCCTCGCCACGTTCACGCGGATAGATGGAGAGGAGTCCTGCATTTCTAGGGTCGTCGAAGAGCTGAGCAAAAACGAATGGGTGCACCTTGCGTGTCATGGTCTGCCAAATAGGACGCGGCCATTCGAGTCTGCGTTTGCTTTGCACGACGGCCACTTTACGATCCAACGGATTATCGGGTGCGAACTTGAGAACCCCGAATTTGTGTATCTCTCCGCGTGCCACACGACCGTCGGCGACGAGGAGAGTCCGGACGAAGTGATCCACCTCGCGTCGGCGATGCAGTTCGTCGGGTTCCGATCTGTGATTGGGACGATGTGGGCGGTGGACGACGGTGAGACGAGCAAGATTGTGTCGATGTTTTACAAGTATATGGTGGACGATTCTGGTCGATTGGATTATACCCGGGCGGCGTTTGCGCTGCGCAAGACGATGAAAACCGTAGATGTTCCTTTGGATCAACGGATTCTCTATGTACATATGGGTGCCTAGTTCTAGTATATCCTCGCTTTCTTTCTCACTTTACTTGCTGTGTCTCGTTGCTATCGAATACACTCTCGCTTAATATTCATTATGGTGGCCTCAAGTCTGTACTTGGCCTCGAAATAATTGACGACAGAATGGTGCTGGGTTTGGGGTCACCGAGGGCACGGTATCACTCGCAATGTGGTATCGACGTTTTCGATTGTCATCATAGCGTAGTGTGCTCCAGAAGTTCAGGTCTCTGGAAGCGGTTTGGAGCAATAGCTCGACTTGTTATACGACACAAGTTCAAGGAGTTGAAATCGAAAGTTTGAGTTGGACGGGAGACACGCCGCAAACTATGTGGTGTGGACGCTCCTGCTGATCATCTCGGTCCAAAGTTTTTAGACTCAGCGCCGCAGTGCTTGACATCCTTTCTACGATCGAGTCCATCGAGTCCCTCGCTCACTGCATCGGACGATGCGATATATATGAGATATAAGTTGCAGAGAAGTTCAAGAATATAGTGTAAAAACATGTTGAAAGACGTGTAGTTAATTAGATATCATCATCCTTATCGAGTGCATTCTCGTTCAATATGTTGAGTACCGTGAGGAAGAGATTCGTCGTGTTCATCCAAAGAGTGACGATATTCAGCTTCTAACGACTTCAACGATGGTTTGCTGTACGAGGAAATGCATGGCCGACAATTCAGCGAACCCCAGAGCGTGGAGCTCGAGGCCAAGAGGAAGGCAGCAATGACCTGCGACGTGAAACGTGACGACGGCGAGACAGACGCGTCGGGAGCATCACCAGGACGGTAGCGGGTGTCGACGAAGTTATGGAACACGTCAGAATGCGAGGCAGAACGCTTGGACTCCAAGGTGAGGCCGACTCGGATCTCGTGCCACGAAAACGGTCTCCAATCGGTCATCGGATGTGGTACCCGTGGGAATTTAGCGGGTATGACGAAGCTTCCGCCTCATTCGTTTCTCGCGCTCTCTTGTACGATGGCCAGCTGTCCTCATCAATCCGACTTATCGCGACTTCAACCACCCAAACTAAGCCAGTCAGTTCATCGCGAAGAATGTACACAATGTTTTGATAACCAGGTACGCTACGATCCTCTATCGCAGGTGCCATGCTGATACGCGATGCCAGGACGGCGACGACGGCATCGATGTCTGTCTTGTCTGCTTCAATGGCGCATGTATCAACCAAGATCGCCATCACGCGCACACCCACGTCGCGCGCTCTGGGCACGCATTCACCCTCAACGTCACACGACGTCCAAAACCGCAATCAGGGAACAACCGCGTGCGTAGTATCCGCCTTTCTCTCGCGCGCGCGACAACTGATCGCGAGTGCATCAGGGAGACGAAGAGCCGCCAGCCAAAATGACCAAGCTCGCGATCGTCCAAGAACGCGAAGAGGATAAATATGACCACCGAACGGCGCTCCGGTGCTGGAAGTGTGATCCCGTGAACGGGAGAGTGATCACGGCGGACGATGATACGGTGCGTGGCTTAGCGCCTAGTTTGGTCCCGTGCTCACGCGTGCTTTGCGATTTTCCGTTGAGCAGACGAAGCGCTTGACGGACGGGATCATGCAATCGATATCGTCGGCCCGTCAATCAGAAGTGAAGGCCTGGGAAGAAGAGATAATCGCTTGTGAACATGCGCTCTTGCTGGAACAACTCGCAAGCGGACCCATTCCTGCTGAAGGTGAAAGATCGCTCTCGAACGTGTCACGGAAAGCTGAAAATCAACGCATACATAGGGCTCGCGCACTGCACGTCGTGCGATCTGACATCCAACTTGTGGCTTTGTCTGACGTGTGGCGCATTGGGCTGTGGACGTCCACAATATGGTGGAATTGGCGGAAATGGCCATGCACTGACGCACTTTAATGCTACGCAGCATCCGATTTGTGTTAAGCTCGGGACGATCACGCCTGAAGGTGGAGCAGGTGGGTACGAGGGCGTTTCGCGAGACGAGCCGACTGACTATCCTTGCAGATATCTATTGTTATGCATGCAACGATGCGCGTCTGGATCCTGAGTTGAAGACACACCTTGCTACGTTTGGGATAAACGTAATGTCTCAAAAGAAGACTGAGAAGAGCATGACAGAGCTGGTAATGCATTTTTGCCGGGAAACCTATTCTGAGACGCTCATGCTCCCCGCAGCAAATCGAACAAAACTTGACGTTCGATTTTTCTCTTACCGCAGAGGACGGAAGCGCTTTGACACCCGTCTTTGGCCCGGGCACCACGGGACTCAGCAATCTTGGAAACAGGTGGGGACGAGTTTTAACGAAAGGGCAAACGAATACGCTCATCGCTGTTTCTACAGTTGTTACATGGCCTCAGTCCTACAAATGCTGTTCTCGCTTTCTCCTTTCCAAGATCGGTATTATCGTCGACCATCATCAGATCCGTCGCAAGACTATGTTTCCGAACAGGCTTGGACGCACTGGGCGACGTGTGGCCAAGCACTACCCGTTGACTGCCTGGAATGTCAGCTGTTCAAGCTCGCGGACGGTCTTTTGAGCGGACGCTACTCGCATCCACATACTGAAAAACGTCTGTTCGACTCTTTTGAGTTGCTACAGAAGGCTGATGTCCAATTAGCACCCTCTGATCCACTCGCGCACCCTGCGCCCGAGCACACACCTTGGCAGACAGGGCTCAAACCTACAAGTTTGAAAACGCTCGTGGGTAAAGGTCACGCCGAGTTCGCCACTATGCGACAACAAGATGCCGAAGAGTTCTTTGGGCATTTGTTGACTGTGATCCGACGATACAACCACCAGGCGGGGGGCGGAGCTCCAGGTAAGCGTTTTCGGTGTACGATATGCATGAATGGTCCATCGGAGCGTTACAGGAGAGGGTGAACCGACGGAAATCTTTTCGTTTGGATTGGAGCAACGTTTGGAGTGTCTGGGATGTCATCGAGTGAGGTACCGCATCGATAATTCGGACGTGTTGAGCCTTGGTGTGCCGGCTACTGAAATTTCGGAAGGCGAGGGTGCTGCGGATGTGTCGAACCCGACATATGCGCCTGTTCCGTTGGGGTTGTGCCTCGACCTCTTCCTTGGTCAAACGGGCCAAGAGACGCTGGAATATCAGTGCGAGGCAGGATGTGGGAAGACACAAGCAATTAGACGAACGCAGTTTGCTACGTTCCCTGACGTACTGGTCATTCATGCCAAGAAATTCCAGCTGAAGAATTGGGTGCCCACGAAATTAGGTATGTAATTGATAACCCGAGTCCCAGAGGCGGCCGACGGATCGGAAACGCAGATATTCCTATTATCCTGCCCGATGGAGACCTTGTCCTGGATGAATACCACGGCAAGGGATTACAGACGGGGGAAGAGGAGCTTCCGGATGGGGCTGCGTCCAGCTCTGCACCGGGTGTCCCGCAGTTTGACGCAGAAGCGATGGCACAGTTGGAGGGAATGGGGTTTCCGACGATAAGGTGCCAGAAAGCACTGCTTGCGACGGGCAACTCGGGCATCGAGGCTGCTATGGAATGGTTATTCAACCACATGGAAGATCCCGGTAAGCAAGGACGCATACAAGTGATGAGCGGGACTGAGCATAGTGGTAGAGATCGATAATCCCATTCAGCTCGGTGGGCCTAGGGTCGCAGAGCCCACAGCAGATCAAATCGCGTTACTGGCAGACATGGGATTTACGCACGCACAAGCGCGAAAGGCGTTGTTGGAAACGGTGCGTCGTGATTGACGTTGATTGTTGTAGACTGCTCATGAGATGCAGGACGGTAATCCTGAACGGGCAGTCGAGTGGTTGTTTAGTCACCCCGATGACAGCGGGGAGGTTACTGATTCCGCGGGTGCCGCGCACACGACGACGGCGAAGAAGCAGACGATGGGTGGTTCTGCCACACTTGCAGCAAGGTATCGACTCAAGGCGTTCATCTCACACAAGGGGCCAAGTGTGCATTCTGGACATTACGTTGCGCACGTTTTGTTACCGCGATCGCCGAATGCGATGGACGTGGACGGGAATGAAGCCTGGGTGTTGTTCAATGACGAAAAGGTGGTGGAAGCTGATCGGACGAGCGTTGAAGAGTTGAAAAAGCTGGCGTACATGTATGTGTTTGAGAGGGTGTCGGGTTGAGAATACTCGCGGACGCTGTTATGAGACTGGAACTTGGTTCGTTCCTGGCATGAGGACAGACTGTCAGCATCGGTCATGTTGACCCGTCATGGCATCCAGGAGGTGGTCAACGGCTCAGGGTTGGCAAATGACCCTACGCGTGGCTGCAAAGATATACTAAACGAGTCTAGGCTGTGATCCGATAATATAATAGGACCAGTGCGATCCGGTATTTTGTGTCCTGAGTGACCTAATAAGTAACTCCATTTTTCACCCTCGTCCAGTATTTCAGCCCGTCAACGCTCTTTTGATCAACTGGCAGTCTTTCCTTCCATTCCAAATGTCCCGCCTCTTACCTTGGCTAGCTCTATCGAGCCTCTCCCTCTCTGTAGCCGCTCAGCAGGCTGGCTCCTTTGCCCAGGCTGGTAGCACCCTCGTCAGCGCCATGATGGTACGGAATCATATTCGCTCCCGCCACCCGCCTTTATTCATCCCCGCCAGATGTTCCTCGGCAGCGAAGAGATGGTTTACATTCTCGACAAGACCGAAGGCAACGCCGCTCAAGTCGACGGCCACCCCGCCTGGGGCTCTGTCTGGTCTGTGTTCTGGTCTCTCCACTTCTCTAGAACTCAATGAACATGAAACAGGAACATCAACTCGCACACCGCGACGACGATGAGCGTGCTCACAAACTCTTTTTGTGCCTCTGGCATGCACCTCCCCAATGGCTCTTATGCCACGTTCGGCGGTAACAACGCCGTGAGCATCGGTCCGTTTATTCCATTTTCACATGTCTATTTATGGAAACGTGACCCCTCTCTCTTCAAAAGGCTATGGCGCACCTTCTTCACCGACTTTCGACGACGTCTACGGCGACTATGACGGCAGAAAGTCCATCCGTATACTCAACCCGTGCCCTCCAGCCAACTTGTCATCCCCAGGATGTCAGTGGTTCGACAACCCCGCCGTGCTGTCCATGCAGGAAATGCGCTGGTACTCGGCTGCAGAAGCGTTGGCTGACGGTACTATCGTCCTCATCGGTGGCTTC
Source organism: Tylopilus felleus (assembly GCA_038091295.1). Classification (NCBI taxonomy): domain Eukaryota; kingdom Fungi; phylum Basidiomycota; class Agaricomycetes; order Boletales; family Boletaceae; genus Tylopilus; species Tylopilus felleus. The sequence goes on along the minus strand of JBBPOE010000231.1, from coordinate 8,078 downwards.
ACGTCCGGTGGCTACGTCAACAGGAACGTCCCCGACGTCGACCCCGGGTACGAAGGTGGAGGCGCAACACCAACGTTCGAGTTTTTCCCTAGCCGCGGTCCCGCAACAGTCATGAACTTTATGATCAGCACCTCTGGCCTCAACTCGTACGCGCACACCTACCTCATGCCGTCTGGACATTTACTCTTGCAGGCCAACCTCTCGACGAGTGAGTCGCACAGCTAACGTGTTCGATAACCCCTCTGACGACATGCCTAGTTCTTTGGGATTCCGATCAAAACGTGGAGACCCCCCTTCCTAGTATGCCTAACGGCGTCGTACGGGTGTACCCTGCTTCGGGCGCAGTCGCGATGCTCCCCCTCACTCCGGCCAACAATTATACCCCCACCGTCCTCTTTTGTGGTGGCTCTGACATGCCTGCCGATTACTATGGAAACTACTCGTGGCCGTTTTACAACACTTGGACCTACCCGGCTTCGAAGGACTGCCAGCGTCTCACGCCCGAACCTCAAGATGGCTCTTCCCCGGCGTATGAACAGGATGACGACATGCTCGTGGGCCGCTCGATGGGTCAGTTTATTACCCTCCCAGACGGGACCATGCTCGTCATCAACGGTGCTACGAACGGTACTGCTGGGTTCGCTAACCAGACGCTATATACCCCTTCGCTCGCCCAGATGCCCTTTTTCCAGTCGCTTGCATCGGGTCCCGTCGGTACCCCTGCCCTTTACAACCCGAACGCACCCAAGGGATCGCGCTGGACCACTGCGGGTCTCGGCTCGACCAACATTGCGAGAATGTACCACTCGACCGCGATCCTTTTGCCTGACGCATCCGTGTTGATCGCAGGGTCGAACCCCAACATCGATGTCGAACTCACCGCGCCTTACCCGACGACGTACACCGCCGAGATCTTCTACCCACCCTACTTTTCGTCGAGCGTTCGTCCACAAGTGACGGGGGTTCCGCAGACGCTCAGCTACGGCGGGCCTTACTTCAACATCACGGTCGCGTCGACGTCGTACACGGGTACGTCTGCCAACGCCGCGGCGGCCAACACGACCGTCGTGCTCTCCCGAGGCGGTTTCACGACGCACGCGATGAACATGGGACAACGCCACCTGCAGCTCAACAACACGTACGCGGTCAACAACGATGGGTCGTACGTCTTGTACGTCTCGCAGGTGCCGCCGAACCCGAACTTGTTGACGCCTGGACCTGCATTGTTGTTCGTCGTCGTCAATGGTGTGCCGAGTAATGGAACAATGGTGATCGTGGGGACGGGCAATGTGGAGACGCAACCGACCTCGACGGCGGCGGTCCTTCCGGCCATCGTGACGTCGACGGCCACGACGGCCACCAAGAGTTCGGGTGCGATGAGTGCGCGGCAGGTGGATGTGATGATGGGGGTGGTCGTTGGGGGTGCTTTAGCGCTGTTTAGTGTCCTTGGTACGTCGCGTTCGTGACTCGTTCGGTTTTAGGCTCGACTGACGTTTGCGGGTACTAGTGTGAACGATCATGTCTTGCTCGCTGTCTCTCGTTTGGATACCTTTGGACGAACGGTTTCTTTCCTTTCTGTAAGCCGTTAACATATGATTTAGTACATAATGGACTTGGACTGGTTGTGCTACATGGTCGTACTAGTAGCGTGTAGGAGCTGGACTCGTAAAAGTACTTGGGACGTCCGCGGGACGCGTACTAGTAGGTAGATATGTCGGGCATAGTGGGGTATGTAGAGGAATTGGTTTTCTCTCGTGGAGTCGTTTACATCGTTGAGCGGCGGGCGGGGTGATCTTCTCGGTCGGTTCAAGTTCTCGAAGCAACTCGTGCTTCTAACTCCCATGGTGGACGGACGTGTTTCTGGCAAGTTGGTGTCGCGTTCTAAGTCCACTTGCCATCAATACTTTGTCACCTAAAGCAGTCGAGTCGGGATGACACGCCCTTTTAACCACGAATCGTTCTGAGGAGTCTACACTTCTTTTTCAGGGTGAAGTCGTACGTCTTCGTCTTGTACTTCTAGCGCGTGTTCTATTCGCAGGAACCGAACAAGACTCCTCTTTGACATGGTGTCACTTGGACCATAGGCCGCCGATTCGGTTACGTTCCTTCTCCTGGCATCCATCGAACATCGGAGTGAGTGAATCTCGTGCAAATTGCCAGTCGGCCAACGTCGCCATGCACGGCGCAGGTTTCTTGTCCCCAGACTCATCCTTATGTGACGCTGTCGCTGTTTGGTTCGAATAGAAGCAAATGTACACGGCATCATTGATTTCTCTCGCTCAGAACGTGCAGCGTGGAACGTCGAGGGAAAAAAAAAAAGGTGTCGACTGTCAATGCTGAAAGTTGTGCTCAGCCAAGGGAAGCAAAAGACGCGGGTCTGGGGTGATGGATGATACATTTAGACAAGAGCATAGGATACAGATGACTACACCCCCATATACATGTCTGGATGACGAACAACTCGGATGGACGGGAGCTACTTGACGATGGGATTGACACCTCTCGCGGAGAGGTAGTCTTTTGCGACGCTGGGACTCTAAGAGGGCGCGCTGTTCAGGGCTAGGCAGGCGAGGAGAAAAGGAACGTACGAGGTTCTTGATGAGATCGTACACGCTCTTGTCGTGATACCTGAGTCCTGTGCGTGGGTCTGTATAAGGGGCCTGTATCGCACTTGTCAGCGCATCGCACACAGACGTGACACGAGCGACACGCACTTCGAGTCCCGTGATGTCGCAGTAGTGGCGTGGAGGCAGGAGGGAAGGAGGTGCCTCGATCGAGGTGTCTGAAAGAACAGGTGAGACAGCATCGACTTGGAACGGGTGAAAGCGTACACGTAGGGACGTCCTCTTCCTCCTGGACTGTGTTGGCCCCGTCGACGTCCATGGCCATGACCCGCTCCTCTCGTGCGAGTCGTCTGCGTTCGCGCTCTGTGCGTTCGCGTTCGCGTTCTTGGCCGAGAACGGCCTTGAGGTTCTTCGTCCGACGATTGGTATTTTTGGTGTAGACGGTGTTTTTGAAAGGGCGAGCAAGGTGGAGAAAGGAGAGCTGTTCAGCGAGGGTCTGTCGAGGCTGTCAGCGGTGTGCACGGCTGTGAGCACGGGAGACGGACAGGCGTGTGCGACGTCGAGCCGTCTGGAATTGGCGCTGGTTTCTTCTTTGTGGTTCCTTTGGGTGGCCTGTCGAACGTGTGGTCAGTGCGAGCGAGTGAGCTGGAGGAGGAGGAGAGGTGTCTGACATGACGATCGTCGTGGTTTGCAAATTCGCCACTCTCTTTCAGCCATGTTCCAGGCTTTTTCTCACTTCCAGCTCCCCGTCGTCGTCGCCGACATGCCTCTCGACAGCGCCCTCCCCCGCTGTGTTCTCCGTGGCTCGCTCGACCCAACCACGGGCATGTTTTACAGAGCACCAGAACGTGCGCGAATACGCACACCGCAAGCGTGCGACAAGTGCAGAATCAGGAAAGCAAAGGTGACCTCCCAATATTCAATCTCAACATCACACTACCTCCACAGTGTGCTTATACACTATTTTCCCAACAGTGTAGTGGTGACCATCCCGTATGCGAACGATGTCGTATCCGCGGGTTGGCTTGTCATTATGCCCTTGAGCGTCGCGCACCTTGGTCCAGGAGAGGTGAGGCAGTGCCGGATAGGAGCAGCGGCCAAACTACACCGTCCAATGAGGCGCCCTCCCGCTCCAAGGGTGGCGCGCACGGACCATCGCCTCGCGGCGTCGATGTAGAGTCTCCCGAGGACAGTCCGCGCACCAAACGTACCCCGCGCTCGAGAAACGCAATGGACGTGTCTACCGAGATCCGTTCAACCTCGACCTCGGAGGGAATCCAGCTGGAACCGTCTTGTTCACGCATCGTGCCTCACCCTGCGGCCGACCCACTCAGAGGTCATCCACCCTCACATGAGGCTCGTTCCGACGACTCGGCTGCGTTCCTCCAGGTCGATCTCGTTCCCAAGGATTTCATTCCTGTCGATTCAGATCTTACTGGGGCATGCAAGGGCACACAGAGCCTTATGTCGTCCCCCTATCTTTCTTGTTCCTACCAAACCGGGTCATGCCTTGATTTCCCCTCAGCGGACCCTGCCAATGAAAAATCTCCGGTCTGGTGAGCGTATATTTCATCCACACGTTTTGACCGCGCTCATACTATTGTACAGGACCCCCTCGACGTCTGCGTCCGCATCCCCCGTGCTCACCCGCGCAAGCTCGGATGGGCCACCAACGACGCCGACGGATGGCCACCCCAGTTTACCCTTTACGCTCGCCTCTTTCTCCCCTCACCTCACACCTTATGCGACCGGACACGCTTATTCGTTCTTGAGGGAGATGGACACCGACACGGACGACATAGGTAACCACTTGAGCCTGGGCGAGACCAAGGACGTAGCGGCCGCGCATGCGCTGGACATGGGGGTATATTTAGACTTGGATGACATCTTTTGATCAGTCGTGCACAATGCGCGACATGGACAACGACAGGGACAAGTTTTGTTTACCTATTTTTATGCTTTTGCTTCGCTCGTCCGTTTACGTGACGCTCCTGACTTTGACTCTTTCTTCTTCCTTCCTTGAGCTTGGGTTAGAGATGTGACTGTATAACGTGACTCTTTATCGGGACATTATGGGTAGCGTACTGTGATGATTAGGACTATCCCGGAAGTACGTAGACACGATCAGTTGAGCGATGGGTCCATCATATCAATGTGAGAGGTACCGGCGAGTTTTCCTCGAACACGATTCCACAGCACCGTGGCAAGGCAACTTGAACCGTACGTTTCTGTCTAGCAGTACCAGCATACATGCATTTCCTCGAAAGGTTATTTCTAGTCGCGTGGCTCCCAGTGGATCAGGCTAGTACGCACGTCGCAGACGTACGACAAGTGCAGAATAAAGGGTAACATCCGGATCGAGCTCGAACTCAGTCTCGATTCACACGACGTCCTCGGAGCACTCAAATCTGTCGCTTTTCCGCAATCTTATAGCAGCGCAGCGGCGGCCATCCCGTGTGCCAAATGGTGTCATATCTGCAAATTATTCTACAACTTGGGGAAGTTACACCAATGATAAAGGTACAAATTCAACTAACCGATTCGAACAATATCAAAACTCATCCAAACAATCAATATCAATAATCGCCCAACGCGCGACGCGCGTGTATCGTTCCTGCCAACCAAGGGGAGATGCAGGTATATGACATCCATGTCGGGGGGTATACGATTCACATCTAGGAAAATATCCAAGGTAAACACGCGGGCAAGAACACGAGACTGGACGCGGTACGTACCAGCCACATCCAGATAGCCTCCAGCCAGTTCCTGGGTGGGGGATCGTCGTATCTGTTCCGAGTCGCGTCAGCATCGGTGCGACGGAATGCGCTGTTCACGACGATGAAAGCAGTACCCACGTCATTGTTTCGAATTCTCGCACGTTGCTAACAAAGTCTAATTCACCTGCCCTCTTGGTGTCCACCTTCATCACCAGCTTGGCGCCGACGTAGAGCACGGGGAAGAGCATGACCGGTAAGTACTGGGTCATGAATATACCGATGGACCAGTCACCCTTGAGGAAGACTTCCCAAGAGCCAAACTAGAGAAGCCAAAGGTGGGTGGTTCAAGATAGCGGTGCGGCGCATAGGCGGCGCAAAGTGACAGGACAGAGCGGGCGTCAGTCCATGTACTACAAGCAAGACCAAGGGACACAAGGAACACGCACCAAGAGGACAAACGCAGACCCACCCACACACCACCATCCCGCGTATGGCTGCAATCTAGAGGTGAAAGGGAGCTTGTGCCTACCAATGTTCTGTACTTTCATGCCTTTGTAGAACCTGAGGTAGGTAATTCCGATACCGAACCAGGTAATCAGACCGGTGGTAGCAGTGAAGTTGGAGAGCCAGGTAAAGACAATGCCGGAACTGTTCCCAAGCGTCATGTAGGCAAGGAATGCAAAGCAAGCGCAGGTTCCAACAGCGACATGGGGCAGTCCAGAGCGCGTCGTCCGACTGAAAATCCTTGGAGCACTACCAGAGACGGCAAGACCGTCTGAGAGACAATGTGTTAGTTACGAGCACGATCACTGAGAAGCCGCGTACATAAACCACGTGATGCAAGGTAGAGGTCGCTTGAGCTAGCGGACCACGCAGATGTAAGAATAGCAGCGTTCATGATCTACATCAAGTGTCGGAGTCTAACAATGATTGAGATACTCTAGCCCGTAACATACCGAAGGCAAGACCTTGATACCAGCTTCATTGCAAGCAATTACGAACGGAGACGCAGAGGCGTTGTTGGAGTCCAGGTTGAGCAACGGATTATTGGAAGGGACAAGTAAGCCAATAACGAACACGCCTCCGATATAGAATAACAAGACACGGACGTAAACCCTCTTGATGGCCTTGGGTATGTTCCGGCGGGGGTTCCTTACTTCAGCAGCTGCCATCTAGTGATACCGATAGGTCAGGAAGGTCAGGAATGAGTCGTGATGAGAAAACGAACCGCTACTGATTCAGTGCCAAGGTATGCGAACATAGCTTGGCTAACGACACTGCAAGTGCCGAGGAAGTGGCCCTTTGGACCAGTGATCCCAAAGTAGTCCGCGAACGGCCCAGGATGCTTCCAGTATCGGAACCCAATGCGATCGTGCTTTGGACCTCCACCCAAGTCGACAATGATGCCAAGAATAATCATTCCTATTATGGTAATGACCTTTATTGAGCTAGGAATTGGTCTGTGAGCAGGGAATAAGATGAAAGTCTAACGCAAGAGTTAACCTGAACCAGAACTCTGCCTCTCCATAGGCACCTATGGTGGATGTGAGGGGAAGGAAAGAATTATGGGGAATGTTCTTACCGACGCCGAGAGCGTTAATCCCAATGGCAACGACCAAGTACAAAGTGAACCAAACAGCAGGGTTGGTAGTCGAGTCCCAAAATTTGATGAGAGTTGCCGCCGCAGATAATTCGGCTGAAAGACATTCAGTAACAAAAGACCTTCATATTTAATTGCACGAACTAGGTAGACCCAGCTGTATACATCGCAAGGGTGAGTGCGGGGTGTAGATTTGACAGAGTGATCTCACCGTCCAGGAATACCAATAATTCCAACCAATCGCAAAAGCAAAGGCACGGTCAACAAAACGTTCGGCGAGTTTAATGAAACCACCAGGGAGAGGTAGGAAAGCCGACATTTCGCCGAGACAGAGCTGTGATAAGAGGGAAGACGATATGCGCCCGGAGTGTGTGAAGAGAGGGACAGACCATGGTGGCAAAACATATTGATCCCATGAACAAGTAGCCCAAGAGCAAACCGAGGGGACCACCATTTTTGAGGGAACTCGCAGTTCCGAGGAAGAGACCGGTACCGATAACGCCACCAATACTTGAAATAATGGTCAGCTAGGGTAGCTGGGACATGAGCACTGGTCAATGGTCATATACCTAATCATGGTGACATGACGGTTCTGCAGCTTGCGGTGCAAGGCAGTGTGATATGTTTGGCCTCCAGTATTCCTGATGTTGGCATCGTAGGAGTGTCTCTCTTGGGTGCTACCTTGGTCAGACTCCATGACGAATGAGAAAAGAGGCAGGTGGTGTGAGCGCGGGAAGCATATTGGAGGGCGATGGCAGAGATACGTACATTGTCCTTTATGTGGCTGATGCTGATGCGCTACATATGGTATAGCTCTGGTCGTCGCGCTACATGTGGAACTAACGTCACCGCGTCACCGCTTGTTGCCAGTGACAGGGCTGACTAAGCGTCCCGGAATGGCAGCGGGGTCCGGGGATATTCAAGTTACTACTACTAGCCACCTGCTTCCTCTAACCACATATCATGTTTTAGTGTCGTCGACTTGTTTTCCACCGGTGTGTGGGAGTAATCGAGCATTCGGGACTGTGATACACCCACTGATGCTGGTGGAATCATGTGTGATCACACCGCCAATGCGCACTAGTTCCGGAAAACATCTCTGTAAGTTAGTACCTTTCTGAGGATGCCGCTGACTACCTTATCGTTCTTCGATATCATATGTGATAACAGGTGCCGACGGCGGCGAGCTCATATCAG
>JBBPOE010000230.1:0-38120 GCA_038091295.1 Tylopilus felleus | reverse complement strand
TCGATGATAGACAAAGTGTATATATGCTGGAAAGATATTTTACACTAAGCTGGCAAGATCCAACATCAACATATTCCAGGTACCAAAGAATATTTCACTCGACTGGCCCAGCTACTAATCCCTTCATCTCGAAACATCTCTTTCAGCAGCTCGTCTTCATCCTTTATTTTTAAGAAGAGACATACACACAGTTCCCATCGACCACGACCAAACGAGCACAGCGAATAGAGTGGTGAGCATGCCAGACTCTCTCAGCCATGAACCGGGGCTCCCTTGCGCCATGACGATGCCCGCCACGCACATGAAGACACCTGTATAACTGGGGTGGCGGACGTAAGCGTACGGTCCGTGCGTGATCAAGCGATGGTCCGGCTGGACGGTACATATGAACGTAAACATGTGGCCGAGCGCGCTGTAGCAGGCGAGACGTACCAAGCAACCCGCGACGGTGAGCGCCGTCCCGATCCAATAGGCGAGAGAGATGCTGCTGCAACTCCCTTGGCTGTTGGATAGCACATGTAGCGCCTCCGAGGCCGCCAGCCCCCAGTACATGATCTGCCGATGGGTCGTTCGTTAGCGGTAGCTCCGATCATTATGCGACTCCTCGGGTATTGTCTGCACCTGTATCACACCTTTGCAAAGGAGTAGCAAGCGCAGGACTACCTCTATGATGGAGATTTTGCTAGGCACTGTACTGTATGAAAAGTCGCCTTTATTGGAGGAAGTTGAGGAGATATGAAATGCGATCGTCATCATAAGAGATAGCGACAATTTCACGAAGCACATTGTTGGCTTGTGTCGGCTCTCGAGGGGCAGGGGGTCTCTTGCTGCGCTCTGATTGTAGTAACTAAATACAGCGTGAGTGGCTGAGTGGGGGTTATCGCGACCAATCGGCCTCTTCATGAAAGCATCCGCACGCCACGAACTGATTCTGTCAGACTCGATTCCAAGTTGATCTGTGTCCCAACCCTTACGAGGAGAGGGGGTTATATACACAAAAGAGGGATCTGGTTCCAAACACTCGATGAAATAATCTGTGTTAGGTTTATCCATCGAGCAAGTTCTGACATAAGGGGCCAGAGTTACAATGAACTTACGAACAGGGAACAGCGTTTGAAGTCCCAAACTCGTTCTGAGTCGTTCATATGCATAATGTGAAGCCAATCGCCTGTTCTCTTCTAAGATTTGGGGACTCGTTCACGGAGAATGTCGATACGCTTCAGGGCGAGGAGCTGTAGCCAGTCAACAGGGAAAACATACGTAAGAGAGATCATAGTGACGTTGCGAGCGGCGTTGTTGCAGTCCTACACACCCTCTAAAGAACGTGGGCGTCGCATCCTGACCGTGTCACATGTTTGAGCAACAAATGACGTCCACCCTAATGAACTCGAATGAACGTCCAAATATTTCTATACCCTGCAACCCACCGCCCGATATTCCATCCTGGACTAATCTTCTCCGTCACCGCAGAACGTGTGATTACTTACAGCTCACCAAAGAATGTAACATTGTAGGACTGATGCAATCGCATCCGATAGCAACGAGCCGTTATACCTACGGCATCTCGAGGGTCAGTTGCCTCAATGAAGGTCAAGGTTCACATACCCATGCTAGACATGAGAGAGAAGACTTCGCGAACCATATAATGAGAACAGGGATCGTTCCGCGGAAACGGCACCATATGTCAGAATGTTCCAAAGTATCTTGAGGCTGAATGTTTTGGGGTCGTAGCGGAAATGAGAGAAGCGTAATGAACAAAGGAAACGAGGTTCAAGTAAGTTGATGTGGGATATCAACTCTATCTTATCACGGCTCCAGATTCGTGGCGGGGTTTGAAATGTTTCCAATCAGGTTCACACTCACGGTGACTCACCGTCGAGGCTGGCGCCACAAGTCGTCGTTGTCGTCCATTGATAAGATCACTGGATTACCGAACACTACCGACCATACACAATTGGCGACTACGACCGGGTGACGACCGGCCCGGACTGGACCTACCCCCTTCTCTATCAAATGCACCAGACGGTCTATGTAGGGCACCGCGCGACTGAACCCCAAACGGATTTTGACCCCCGACCTGACAGGTGACAGGTAAGGAGCGCCCGTGCCCTAGAACGTCGGGAACGCGAGTATCTTTAGTTCAAACTCAAAGGGGTTCCAAGTTACATGAGAGCGGGTGTAAACGTACAATCACTGAGATAACAATAGGACCTCCTCCAAGTTACCCGGCCCGGACTCAGACGAGCGTCCGACGTCCACAGCTTGCAGCAATAGTGAGTACCAATACGTCGGATCTAGCGTACTAGTGTCTCTAGGGCCCTAGGCGTCGAAATATTCTTCTCCCAAGAGTCAAAGGAAAGCAGCTTCAAGGTTGAACCCGCCGAACAATGCGACTTCGAGTTCTCAATTACATGTACTATTCTCCGCCAATCAAATCTCTTGGAGCCGCAGTGGTTCCGCTGTGAGCGTTTCAAGAGGAGTACGTACTTCCTTTTTTTAAATTTACCATGCCATTCTTTTGTCTGACACTATCCTTCAAAGTCTCCGATAACGTTGATTTGATTGACAAGTCATCTTCAACAGATGATGCGCTAGAGAACCCCCCCTTTGACATGGACGTGCAACTTTCCGCCGCTCAACATCCGAACTAGTAAGTATGGCAAGGTCTCCTTTTCGATTTTCCTTTTTCGTTAGCCGCCCTCTAATCAGAACTCAACATGGAATATCACCCAAGTGCTCGATGACGTTACAGGCATATTTGAAAGTGAGTCGATACCCAATGTATTCGTCAGGGATGCCAGTGACAACTGAGCCCCAGTTCGTCGGTTTGGAGTTCTGATGACCCTTTGTTTCGGTTTCTGCCTTTTCGGTTCCTTGTTTCGCCATATATCGGCAACGGCAGACTGGAGAGCGGGACATGTCCAGCGTGCGTCACATGTACAATCGCTCTGAAATAGTTATATGGGTCTGTCCTCCATTGACCGAACAAATATCATCCCGATTTCCCTGTCGTCCATGGAACATACGATGGCGGACACATCTCACGAAACTATTTTCATAGAAAACCCGGACCACATACCTCCTGATGCTGTACCCGAAAACTTCGTGTCGTACACTATCAAGCATCAGGAAGCGCTCCCACCAGTTACTTGGAAAAACTGGTACAGAGAACTACACTGGTTGCACGTCTTCATCTTATGCGTTCCACCAACAATTGGCATTATTGGTGCTTTTCACACACCCCTGTGCTCGAAGACTGCAATCTGGTTTGTGGCCTACTCTCACCTCACCGGTTTCGGTAGGTTTCTTTCATCAGCATGGAGAGCCGACGCTAACGGAGGATATACAAGGTTTGACTGCCGGGTACCACCGTTTATGGACCCATCGTGCCTACAAGGCAACTAGGACATTGGAATACGTTCTAGCTATTCTCGGAGCCGGCGTCGTCGAGGGCTCCATTGCATGGTGGGCTCGAGGGCACCGCGCCCACCACCGATACACTGACACCGACCTCGATCCCTACGACGCCCGTAAAGGCTTACTTTACTCCCACATCGGGTGGATGATCTTCAAGCCCAGGCGGAAACCAGGTTTTGCAGATGTCAGTGACTTGCGGTCAAATCCGGTTGTCAAATGGCAGCACAAATACTATCTCCTCCTCGCCTTCATCATGGCGGTCGTCGTACCCACCTGTGTCGCGGGATATGGGTGGGGAGATTGGCAAGGTGGATTTATCTGGACGGGCATGATCCGTCTCGTAGTCGTACAACACGTTAGTATCCTCCTCTCGGACATACTATTTGAGACTGACGTGAACAATCGTAAAGTCCACTTTTTGTGTCAACTCGCTGTGCCATTGGCTCGGAGAGAAGCCATACGACGACAAGCTTACATCGAAGGATTGCGTGCTTACGGCAGTGATTACAATGGGCGAAGGCTACCACAACTTCCACCACCAATTTCCCATGGATTACCGCAACGGGTACAAGTGGTATCAATACGATCCGACCAAATGGTTCCTGTGGTCATGCGAAAAGCTCGGTTTCGCGACACATCTCAAGGTTCGTTGCACTTACTGGTTCTGCAAAACTACATCAAACTTGCACACCCAGACGTTTTCGGACAATGAAGTACAGAAAGGCGAGTTGACTGTTCAGCTAAAGCGCGTTCGCCAGAAACAAGAAGCGCTCTCCTGGCCATGTGAGAAGCCCGATTTACCGGTCATAACCTGGGAAGACTGTAAGAGTCATGTCGCCTCTCCCACATCCCTCCTAATCATCTGCTTCTCAGACCAACGTCAAGCAGAGTCTCGGGAATTGATCTGTATCGCAGGGTACATCCACGACGTCGGCGATTTCTTTGATAAACATCCTGGCGGCCCGTATCTCCTGAAGAAGAATGTAGGTAAGGATGCCACTTCTGCATTCTTCGGCGGCCTTTACGACCACGGCAACGCTGCGCACAACGTACGTCTCTGGCCACACTGTATTACTTAGCTATTTCTTGACCGCCACCGTGCACAGTTGCTTGCCATGAAGAGAGTCGCCATCTTACTCGGAGGTGCACCCCATGGCTCAGAGGAGCAGGTCGTTCCTCCCAGTCAGCATTTGCGCGTTGCTCGCCGCGACGAACTCTCCATCTAGGAAGGGCTGATTCGTCACTGCGATCTTGCACAGTTTACGCCTTTCGTCCCTTCCAGTTGTATTTCAAGTTCTCTTGGCTTGTGTTTCAATTCATGTTCTGTGGTTTGCCAAGTTTGACCTCGATCCAGCTGATCTTTGTACTCTTCTTGTATTCGAAGATAGTCCTCCCTTTATGATCTCCAATCTAGCAATATGTAGTTTTGTACCTCTGGAATGTAAACGTGGCGTTTATCTCAACCTGTGGGTTGTCCTGGGCAAACTGAAGAGCCGAAGGAGTGCTCGAATTGATACAGGCAAAAGTCTCATAACAAATCAAGTTTTGGATACCGTCCACGATATAGTCACAGATAAAAGCACAACGTAAGCTGTTGAAGCAAGACTACGCCTTCTTTGAAATCAATCCTTCCTGCTAGTCATAAATACACTGGCACTAGGGGAACCACGCTATTCAGCCCTGAGATCAACCTTCACATGCACACCCCGGTTTAAGCACTATGTACTGATCTGCTCATGAAAGAGTGGGAAATCTTGGCGGATAAGACATTGCGCTTCCGCTGATCTAGGCTTGATCGCACATTTGAATGGCGCTTGATGACTGCAAAACGTCATACGAACGTCAACAAGCACGCCAGTGTGAAATCCCGGCCACGAACATGATCGTCTCTCCTACTAGATTGAACTCGGGAGTGATTTCGACGCCATTTTCGACACATTTGGAGATATCAAACACGGCAAGTGATTGGGCGCACATGAGCCAGACAGATGAATGTCCAAGGAAGTAACCTGGGTGCCAGTCGGGTCACATCGACTATGCGTAGTCGTTTCGCTCACCTGGGCATCTCCTACGCAGGAATCATGGCATCAAGTTCTACTCCAGCCGAAATAGCGATATTCGTTCTCACCGGCGTCCAAAGCCAAAGCACGCATTGCCAGGGTGAGGTTCCGGATTATCTCCCAAGAATCGCTCGGGTCTGAACTCCAAAGGATCCGAATAGGTTCTTTCGTCACGAAGAATCGCCCTGAGACAATATGATACCAAAAGCTAACCTTGTGAATGCTTGTTGACTTACCAGATGTTGACCAGAACGTAGGAGCCAGCGGGGATCAGATACCCATCATACTCGTCATCGACTCTCGTACATCGCATGGCTACATAAATCAGATTAGGGAGGCATGGTTGGAGACGAAAGGACCAACTTATGGGACCGGGTGTATGCCAACGCAGAAGCTCTGTAAATAGAGCTTCCATGTAGGGCAGAGACGGACGGTCAGCAAACGTTGGTAATCGACTGGAACCCACAACTGAATCCAATTCTTGCTGTGCTTTCTTCATGACACGCGGATAGAGTGTCATAGCGAGGTAGAAAGCATATGAAACGGAATTGGCCTAGGAGGGATATCTGCCAATGAACATAAATACGAGATTGAGGCTCTTACCGTATCTGCACCACCTGTAGTCGGGACGATGACATTTGAGATAGCCAATGAACTGAAGAAGTCATACCTTGATACAATGTTGCTGTAGCCCATTTGACGCTGTCTTCTAGTTCTTCCGTAAGGTCGGGCTGGCTCATAATGCGAGATGATAGTGAGGGCAGCGCGATGCCAGCAGCCTCGAGGAATCCAACTTAGTATGCTTCAACAGAAGTGACGAGATACTCACCAACTGAGACTTGACATAATTGTGAGGAATTTCCAAGAGGTCGCGTAAAACACCAGCGTACTTCTTTGCATTCCTCTTGAATGCAGCACCGGGAACCCATGAAGGAATGTATTTCACTGTGAAGATGTTAGCGTCTCTGGGCATGATGAGCCAATCACATACTGAGAGGAACGAAATCGACATAGTATAGACCAGGTGCGGTAGCCATCGACAGCTGCGAGTTTGCTACGTGCGCCAGATCGACAAGAGGGTCGTTTCCCGCCTGAGTGACATAGCCATGCGAGAGGCGTAAGATTATGGAAGTGAGGTATCTAGATCGCCTCCTCAGCGACAACGGTGGTGTACGACTCCGAAACATACTTCCGAACGTGGGCTTGATTCCCTTCTGGATCAGCAAGCACGCATCCAAGATACCGTCGACATTCGGCCTCGATCATCCTATGCAACTTTGCTACAGTGGCATAACTTCCGATGTCTTGCGCGATCCACTTTCGATGAGTACGAAACCATTCATTATAATTGGAAAGGAGCATGATCTTGCCCCATCCTGAGAGTTCACCGCACATAACTGACGGAGGGCGGTCAGCGTAATTGACACTCCGTTTCTCAAGCAAATCTTCAGCAACTTTGGCGGAGCCAATGACAATGACATTGTATCCAAACAGTGACCCAGAAGCAATGTCTCCTAACCAACGAATAATGAGTGACAGCAAACTTCACGATCATGGCTCAACAAACCATACTGCTGGTTGAATTTTAGCATCTTTAACCATACTCTTTCGTTGGGGACCTCAAGGATGCATCGAAAACCAGAAACGCCTGGTGGCAAACGGCGGGCTCGGTACCTTGCATAAAGTTCGTAGAGAAAGATAAAAGAGAGGCAGAGTGGGACGAGCGGCCGCATGAGTGAAACAACACTTCGAAGATCCATGTGCGGTGAAGAGGGTGGATACAAAACTCGTCACAGTAAAGTGGTCACAGCTTCAAGCCTTGGGCCAGTTCAGGTTATTCTTTCGCCACATATCGCATCTTCTGCTTATCTGAACTCAGAGTTTGTGGGACTCACTGCCTCGTCACCTGTACATTGAAATTGCCCATGGCATCTTCTCACTGCTTGATGTTCTGGCTCCGTTTGTCTAGATTATCACACTCAGGCGACGTCAAACCGGGGATACGTACATACGAGCGACATGTTACCTACCAAGTTACATGATCAGAAGACTTTCGGTGGCCCCTTCTGCGCGGTGAAGTCGGACTCATCTGTCATCATGGAAGCACTTTCCGCCGGTTGAAACTCTTGTCAGTCACGATTTCCACTTGTGGGCGCATGACTTTGTAAAATTGTTCAGGGCAGCACTGAAACGGCGGAATTCTGAAAACACCATTAATAGCTTGTGCGGGCGACGGCTCTGGGCCAGGAACTGAACCGACTCGGAATGCTGGGATCAATGCAAACGGGTGCAGAAAAAAGTCGGCGAACAGCAGCAGAGTGTCAGGCATGAGAAAGGTGTAGAGCTGAGTTGGAGCCGAGCATGTCATCGATTCATCTTTTGGTACACATTGAAGTTTCCTTTTCAGGTTCAAGTTGCCCCCCGGGCCGCTGGCTTGACTCGGACTTACATGTACAGTAACACGATTCATTAAATGCGGGGGCTCGTTATCCCATTTGTCCAGCAACTGAAATGAACGCTTAGCTACTCGGCTACACTTTGACAGCTTTTAGAAGACAGCATGAGCTGTAAATTGCAGCGTTCCGATTGGTAGAGGATGCAACGAGTGTTACAACAGACCGTCGGGATACCGTTTTATCCAACTCCAGTTGACACATGCGACTATTAGTAGCAAGTGTGCCTTTGACGTCACTTATCTATCCTTTCAACCACAAATGCTGATGGACCAACTCCCAGTAGATGGGCGGCGAGTCGCATAATCAACCACGGTTCATGGCACGTGAGTTCCGAGAACCCTTTATTCGGCTCCCCATTTAACACCGTTCATCGAGGTGGAGGACATACAGGTAGATAGCGCGAGAACATACCCACTCAACCCTTGACTTCACCATGCCCTACCTCGCAGATTTCATCCTTTCCCTTGTATCTGCTGACCGTGTTCCAACACACCTTACCTCCTATATTCCAGGCAAGACCCCTTTCTCGACATGGCCTGCGGTCATCAGTATGACTGTCACATATCTTGTGGTCGTGTTCGGGACCCGTGAAGCGATGAAGGACAAACCAGCTGTGAAGTTGACCGCCTTATTCCGAGCACATAATCTGATGCTGAGCGTTGGGAGCCTCATCCTGATGGCACTCATCGGTGAAGAAGTGTTCTCGAATTGGCTAAAGCCCGAAATTGGCACGTACGGCTCGCTCTGCTCCAGTACAGCCTACACAGCGGTGAGCATCTTGTCATCGATATGATTGGACTATCATCACAAACTGAATATGTTCCTCAAGAGGTTGGAATTTTACTTGATGTTGAACTATTATTTCAAGTATTACGAGCTCCTCGACACGGTCTTCCTAGCTCTGAAGAAGAAACCTCTCTGTGTGTTTTGCTTTCATATCGTCGACCGACGGTTCTGATCATCGGACCACGAAGCGTTCCTGCATGTATATCATCACGCTGCTACAGCGGTTCTGGCATTTGTCCAATTGAATGGTCGAGCTACAGTGGTAGGTATCATCTATCATGCACCTTTGCACCTTAACTTGCAAACTTATATTTATTCTAGTGCTGGGTTGCAGCATTCCTTAACCTCGGTGTTCATGTATTGATGTGTATGTTTCTGATACTATTGTCAAATTCACCCGACACTCATGTGCACCTTGAAGATTATTATTACTATGCCACAGCTGGCGGTGCAAAACTATGGGTATGCGCTGTTTTATTCAAACCATGGACCGTTGTCCATGTTCAATGTAACACACAGTGGAAACAATACCTCACGACGATGCAGATTGCCCAATTCGTGGTCATTCTAGTAGCAGGCTTCTTCGCCGGTGAGTGTCAAAGCACCTTTATCTTGCCTCCTTTTTGACATATAACTTCACGGTAGGTTACCAGTATGCTGCGTATAATTGGTTCCCCACATATTTCCCTCACATGGGAGGTTGCGCCGGTACAGTCACCGCGGGTATCGTTGGCAGCGGGATCATCTTCAGTTATCTGCTGTTGTTCGTCGACTTCTTCTACGAAACATACCTGCGCAAAGCCGGATCGCACGACTTGGGGTTGACTGTACAGAAACACTTGAAACCAAGCACGGCTGCACCGCCGGAGGGTCTGCTTTTCTACGTGGAGAAGAGTAGGTTGCATCGTCGTTGCGTCGCTCAGAAGGACTAACAGCCATTCCAGCTAGTACGTAAATCATGAGAGAGCGGGTAGTCCCTACTACCGTGACGAGAATGCCTGGCACACAAATAGTGATTACCTGTCTCAATACAAGATTTAAAACTTTGGATGTATTCAAATCAAATTGTCAGTTTTATCCCTGATTGTGATTGTCTATCGCCGCGATCAGAGACTCGGAGTAGATAGGAGTCCCTGGTTCATTTCCCTCATATAACGATTCCTTGTATCGCCCTTGTATTACTAGCACGATTGGATACAATCAATACTACTGCTTTCGAGGTTTTGTCCTACTAGGTTCGGGATCCGAGGTTGAGAATTTAACAAATTTGTGCACGTTGGGGTGCGGCTTCCCATCGAACCACTTGACTTCATAACAATCCTCCTGAGACTGTAGTGAAACGGTACCCGATGAGTGTTGTGGCTCAGAAATACCAAAACTTGCCTTGGCTTCGAAGTATAACTCCAGCCGATCAAATGCCTCGTGCACATCGGATGCCAAAGAGATGACATTGGTCAGAGAATGAACATTGAACCTGTTGATGTCATAACCGAACCGCTTGAGAACGGCCAGTACGGAAGCGGAATAATCAAGCTAGGCAACTAGACGTGAGTTCCTCGCTATAGTGTGAGCACCTGTGGCCACGCACCTTGGTATTCTCTTTGGATTTAGGCTCTACACCAAAGTACGTAGCCTCTGGAATAATATGGACACACTATAGATTTTGACGGCCGTCGAATCAAGTTGGGCGGTGATACGCTCGGGGGCTCTACGGTCAATTATATCCGTTACGATACATCTCCAATTGTCTCAAACGAGAGCCTGTGCAAGGCGAGCAGTGAGAAAGAGGGATGAGGAATAAAGTTGCGGTCATTCACTGACGTGATCTTTGGTATTCTTGTGATTCTTGGGGGCCTCCTTCACGGCCTCAAAGGAGGGCCTTGAGGGGTGTTCGCTGGGTTTCGGCGTGCGACCTCTGTACTTCTTGACTGGACAAGACGGAAGATGGATTAACATGCAGGGAGTGAATGGAGAATTTACAAGGTAAGATGACGTGATATTCACAGAATGCACCGACTCATCGGTGAGGTCGCTACTGTTCTTGCGCGAGTGTATGCACTTGGTGACTTCAGAACGGCCGAGTGCAACGGTCCAAAAAGGCTCGGAATTGACTTTCCGGCGCAGTATTAGTGTTGACAGATTTAGATTCCCACGATTTTCTGGTCACATACTCGATTATCTCCGGCTAAACCCGATCTCTCGATCACGACTTTGCCAAAAACTACTAGTACTCTTCAGGTCCACCATCGACCTAGTCTCGGATATCAACTATTCCTTGTATTGCTCGCCAAAGTACTTTTACTTTCTTCATTCCTTTTCTTTTTTTATTCCCTTGACCTTGTTTGACTCGATCATGTCTGTATCTGAACCTACACCAGCTGTTGATGTTTCCGTATCCCTCCCTGTCGAAGAGCCCGCACCCGTCAACGTTATGACGAATGATGACGAGTCTCTCGTTGCCGCTCGAAAACAAGGTGATTTCTCCACTCTGTTCCATCCCGTTCTCAGCTGACCCGATGGCCATCTTCCAGTCGAGTTCTACTTTGCAGACTCCAATCTTCCTTACGACAAGTAAGTTCCAAAGCCGCATCTTTTTTTTCGCCTGTTTACCCGGATCGACGTGTCCTCGTCAAGATTCATGTGGACGTTGCACACTGCAGATGCAGACCACTGGGTCCCTATCAAGACCGTCTCTTCCTTCAAGCGTATGAGAGATCATGCAGCCAACGGCCACGAATTCATCCTACGCGCACTGAAAACAAGCACCGAGCTCGAGGTCGACGATAAGGGCGAGAACGTTCGACGCATGACCGACGTGCAAAAACCCAGGGATCAGTTCGAGCGGAGCGTGTACGCAGTGCGTTGTTCCCTTTCAAACATCCGTTTCGATGGAGGTGCCAATGGGATTTGTGTTTGTTTTCCTTGCGATAGAAAGGGTTTGGAAACGAAGAACCGGGTCTTCAACGAGAATTGGAGGTGTTTTTTGAAAAATACGGTATGGTGAATGCCGTGAGGATGCGTCGTGTGGACGGGAAAAAGGAGTTCAAGGTTGGCTCGATTTGCTGTCCCACGCATTCTCTAACCTCACTGATTTTAATCTGATAGGGCTCCGTATTTGTCGAGTATGCTGATATGGCTAGTGTGCAAGCTTTCTTGAGCGCGGAACCGAAACCTTCTTGGAAGGGTGAAGAGTTATTGATAATGTCCAAGTGAGTACCACTATATCTCCGCCAATACCATACCACCTTCACTGTTTGTTTGATGATAGGGAAGCTTACTGTGACATGAAAATAAAGGAGAAAGGCCTCATAGGAAAGGCTGCAGATCTCCGCAAAGACAACATCTCTTCCAGAAAGGGCTTCAACGCCTTCCGAGAAATGGAGAACGGTCCCAAATCAAAATCGAACGGTAAATCAAAGGAGAAACCAGAAGTCTTTCTCGAATTCATGGGCGAAAAAATACGCGTGTACGATGACAACGAAGACGGAGCTGGCTATGTCAAGACGGAGGATGTCCCGTTCGTCCGAGGCGCAACGTTAAAATTCACGGGATGTGGTGGCGATGCCAACTTTACACAAATGAAGGCACGTGTCTCGATCTCATCGAGATACGGTCTCTCCTTGACATATTTCCCCCCAGGCACCTCTCCGCGAACGCTTTACACGTGTTCCGTACATCCAGTTTTCCAAAGGCGACGACTTTGGTCTCGTCGGATTTGAGAAAGCATTGAAAGAAGACGAGATCGAATATGTCAAGGAGAACCTCAAAACGGTCAACTCCAAAGAGGTAGTCTGGACCACCCCGGACGGTACGTGTCACATTATCATCATCCCATGACTCGAGATTGAGCGTTCGTTGCCGTTGACAGAGGAGGAAGAAAAACAGTTCCAGATCGACCGCGCCAACTTTGCGGCCAAATCAGCGCTTTCGCGATCACAGATACGCAAGGGCTCGGGGCGAGGTGGACGAGGTGGTGGTCGTGGTGGTCGTGGTGGCCGTGGTGGCCGCGGTAGTGGGCGACAGGGGGGAGGAGGCGATCGAGACAAGACCAAGGACAAAGCCAAACATGTTCCTCCACCCATCGCCCTCAGCGAGTCTCAGATGGGGGAGAAACGCAAGCGTGAAGTCGAGCCAGATGGTGGACCTGATGTGGGCGTACGCGGGACAGGTGTGCCGGCCGTGGCGGCATCGAAGAAGGTCAAGGCCGACGAGTCATAGCTGCTCGGGGTAGAGATCTGAGGATTGAAGAGGAAGCCGTTTTCTCTTGTATTTCTAGATGTTGTGCACCTTTGGATACGCAACTAACCCTGTAACATCGTTCCTGAGTAGTAGCTGTCGGAATGCTGATGCGGCATTGATTCTGCAAGCACGAAATCAACCCACCATTCACGTCGTTTGGGCCGTTGACAGTAATTGTTATGAATACGGAGTAGCCTTTAGTCGAGTTACTAACGTTGTGTTGGAGTACGAATACATGGGATCACCAGCCTAGTATTTTGTTCTGCGACGCAAGTGGATACGCGGGCGTTGCAGGCGTCGAACGTATATGATTTGCACGATCATGCCGTGTAGTAGCAAGTCGAGATCACATATGCATACTTTACTAAAATACAGCTTGGTGCCCTCAAACGCAGAAAATGCCCCATCTGCAGGACTACAGTAGTAACAGAGCTGTGAATCAGCTTAAAAACAAATCATGAACATCACCTGGCTTCATAATTATCATGTCAGTCGTGCATCATAGCGTAAGTCGAGGGGAAGCAAATCGTAACATTACGAAGCAGAGTTCAACGAACATGCCAAGACACAAGCACGTTCAGACGTTCTTGACTTGTTCCTCCAAGTAGTCCCATAGCTGCTTCCCGATCTCGGGGTCCTGCGTGTCGGCGCGAGGACTGCCGATGCGTGCCCACGGAATGAGATACTACAGAATACCAGGGCGTGATCATCATCGAGGACAAGCACGACGTGAAGTGCACGTACCTTGCCGTTGAGCGACTTGCCGTCGGGAACCGTGCCAGCGTATAGCTGGGTGATCGCTCCGTACGACACGTCAAACAGGAGGGCAGACTATGGAGCGTGTCGTCAAGCGAAACGCCAAAATGTTTTGATATGTGAAAGATACATACCGAGATTGACTGGAGGAAACCTCCCGAATGCCGCTGCAGCTCGGTCTTGATGCCTCCTGGAGTGCGCGTGTGAGCGATGATCTACCAGATTAGACGAGCTCAGGTGGATGTATACTTACCTGGGTTCAAAGAGGTTGAGACGATGCCTTGGTCTCCGTACCGACGCATCAACTCCGCAGAGAAAACGATGTTGCCCTGGCGACGATACCATCAATGGAACTGGACCGAGTGACACAGGCGGGAGAAGCGCACCGTCTTACTCTGTCCGTATAGCGGCCATATGGTTTGCTTTCTACGTGCTGGACCATCTTTCATAGTGTCGTAGTTGAGACCGCTGAACCAGTGACCATTAGACGAAGTGTTGACAACCCTGGCGATCCCATCTGGTGATGACTTTGCGGTAGACAGTAGGGTAGGAAGCACGAGTTTGGTAAAGTAGAAATGACCGAGAACGTTTGTCCCGAATTGAAGGTCATAGCCATCGTCGGTAAGCATGTCGATCGGAGGAATCATCACACCGCTGACATCCGACAGGATATGTCAGCAATCCGTGGAAAAGACGAACATCGGGAACTCGAGCGTACGCGTTGTTGAACAGAACGTTTAGCTGCTTCTCATTACTATCTGAATGTCAGCTTTCCCGACTATAATCAGAGGCTACAAAACCTCACGAATTAAATTCTTGTGCTGCTCCTTTGACGCTCTTCAGGTTGGCCAGGTTCATAATAAGGAGATTGGCATCTCTCCCAGTGGCATTCTTGAGTTCTTTGAGGGTTGCGTCGCCTTTCGATTGATCACGGGCAGTGATCCAAACTTTGGCGTTCTTGGTTAGCAACACCTGAGAAATGAGTTAGACAAGTCTGAAGTACTGCCATTGCTAAGACAGGAACAATAGAGGTGACACTCACTCTAGCAGTCTCCTTGCCGATACCAGCCGTGCCACCTGTGACGAGGACGACCTTGCCAGTCATGTCTGGCACGTCTGCCGCTGTGAACCTGGGACGACCAGGAAAGAAGTTCTCGTTGATAATGGCCCAGAAAGATTCCATGTTGTGTACGATGCAGCGAAATGATCAAAACTTGGGAGGAATGGGTGTTAGGAGTCTGGGAAGCATGGAGGGTCTCAGTATTTAGAGTGGTTCTGGATGCCGAATCAATGAGCTGTCCGCACGGCTGACTCAGGGTTACTTACTACGATATCAATACTGGGCCGCAAGCGGAGCGATCAGAGAAGCCGTGCAATCCGCCGTACCTCCTCGATAATTTCGGGAGGTTCCGGCAGCAGTGTATACTGATAATTCCGAACCGCAGCACGCCTTGGCACCAACGTCGTGTACGATAAATAGCTGTGCGGTAGAAGAACAGTTCTTCGTACATACATTAGTACTGTAAAGCTATAGGATATCGGATCATGGCGGACGTTACAAGGAACATTCACAGTACCAGGGTCCAGAAAAGTTGGACCAAGAGTCGAGCGTCGACACTAGATGTTATGCCTCTACACTCAGTTCCAACATCCCACTGGCACGCTCATTGTCACGGTCGGGGTAAGTAAAACATCGGTTGTTACAAATCACAAGAGAATATTTGTCAATGGTCATTACCCGCAGGCTGTCCGGTAGAAACATCCTATGCAGTCACCACGAACGCCATGGACTCACAAACATCGTCGTCGCACCAGCTCCCTTAAGACCCAGTGCCTTCCAGCTGACAGTCTGGTTCACATAATTGGTGTTCGTCGCAAGCACGAGCGTTTGCCCTCCCGTCTTCCAAGTTGCCACAGAGACACCCCCGACGACGTATGCCGTGCGCACCAACGCGGTGTTCAACAAACTAGTGCGGGGTGATCTTGCGCAAGCTCAGCGCGAACGACGAACGCAGAGGTTTTGGTATCCGCCGGGGCGGGGTCGGACCATGGAACGACACCCAACGCACCTTGGTTGATACCAATGATGCTCTGCACGTCTTCTGCGAGGTAGGGCAGGATGGCGGGTGCACATCGGAAAGCGAGAAGGGGATCAGAAGACGGGGAAGGAAGTGGGAAGTTACCCCCGGGGAAGATGACGCTCTGCCCGACCTTGTAGTGCTTTCCATACCTGACCAATAGCACAAAAACGAGCACAGAGGGTCAACGTCGTGGAATCCGGTGTCGAAGATGGCATACCATGTTTGCGAAAAGGCTCCAGTGAGGAGGTATGTGCCGAAGAAACCAGCGAGAGCGACTCTACGCATGAAAGCGACAACGGTTGTACGATTTTTTGACACCACTATGGAGACGCCTGTAAGCGAATACGGGGAAGACGAGCATGACAACAAATAGGCGGCAGAAGGTTGACTCCGAAGATACATCCCATGACTTCCTCTTCCTGATGATCGATTGACGCCATTGCTCGAGTCGTTACTGTTTTCTTTTATTCGGCCGCGCTGGGCTGACTTGAGTGACGCGATAATACTAGTAGGGAGTCTGAGCCAACTCTAGTAGCTACTGGTCGACCCCCCAGACACCCTACGGATGTCCGACATCCCATCATGATCGAGGTCGAGCACAGGGTCAATAAATTCGTTACAAGACCAAGCTGGGCCATGTCTTGAGCGTGACGGTGAGATTTTTAATCACCATAAAAGTCGATGTGACCACTAATATAGATAGATGACCAGTACTTTTGAAATCCTACTAGTATGTCCTCTCTCCGCTACAGTGGTTCCTCCCGCTTTTACAGAGAGCTCGCCGAGCTCCCTGTGCCAACATCGGCCAAGTTTATCAACACTGCTGCTACCTCTGTAAATGGTGTCTCAGGTCAGCAAGATCACCTTCCATCCGCTTTGTTAACTCTATGTCCTTGCAGTCGCTCGCGTATCTTACTCAATTCGTGATCATGAACGGAATGTGAAGCGATCTATCACAAAAACACTTACTCTGGGTGCCCCGGATTCGACAGTTGATCCGCCGGTAATATCCACCACGATCAACCAGGATCCACGGGAGATCTTGGCTTTCCTCTATGCACCATCAGAGAAACGTCTTGCGATTCTCAAAGAGGCTCCCGATGCTAACGGTGCGAAGAAACGATATGTAGAGGTGTGGTCGGGTACACATCTCGAGGCGTCACTGGACGTCACGAAACAACATGGCCAGTTCCACACAGATGGTACGACATTCGCTGGGGTGTTCCTCAGATGCTCACCCCCTTCACCCTTAGATTACTTTAAATCGTTCTCGTTCAATCCATCCGAGACCGCGTTAGCATATACCGCCGAAGCTAATCCCGAGACTGCTGAGGAACAGGAAGATGATCCATACCCAAAGTTCCGCTTTACTCCTCATTTTGGCGAACAGTTGTACACCAAGAAACGACCCACTCTCTTCGTGTTTCGCTGGCGATCTCCAAATGAACTGTCACGTGGTGGCAACGACATCACACCAGCTGCATCTGTTACCGCTTTGTCACTAGACCAACCTCCCAATATTCCCGTCCTGTTCGGCCAGGCCACTTTCGTTACCGAGACACGTCTCTATGCCACTGGATATGAGCAAACTGGCGACGGAAAGTTACTGGGCGTCAAAGGATGTTTCAATCGACCGTCTAGTATATGGGAACTCATCCTCCCGAACGAAAATTCAGATAAATCGACAACCATCGTGTGCAAGTCGGTCAAACTCGAGACCCCAGGTCGCTCCTGTCGTTCACCCCGTGTCCTGTTTGACAATGATCGTGTTCCGACGACTCTATTATGGCTGTCCAACCCCGTGGGCGGCGCGCATGCATCTACGGTGTCCCTTCATAGCCGTGACTTGAACGGCACTGCGGGCGACAGGATTTTGGTGGATGCAGTATACGATCCCTCGGCTCAGGAGTTCCCTGGCTTGTACACCGAGTATAACTTGCCCGATAGCCCATTCCTCACGCTCGACGATAAGACGTTCGTTTTGGTACAGTCGCTTTGGCGTTCTCGTCCGACATTGATTTCGATCAACGTGGAAAACGGCGATGTGGTCGATATCACACCTGTCCCGGATGGTCAACCACTGTATAGCTGGCATTTGCTTGGAACCGATGGAGCTCGCTTTGTTATATGCTCGCGAAGCACCCCAACATCGCCACCCGAAACCGTTTTGTTAACATTCACAAAAGGCACATCCCCAGGGATGGTTCGCGTCATCGATAGACCATCTATTTCTCCAAAACGTACGCATCACACTGTTTAAAGGATAGATCCTAGCCCTGATTCAAACTACAGTTCAGCAAGCCATTGATCGCCTTGAGGCGTCTGTCATACCAATTCCCAGCAGATATCCTATCGAAACTATCGTCATTCGATCAAAAGAGTTGGTGGAAGGACCTAAACCTGTCTGCTTGACGGTTCCACACGGAGGACCACATGCATCCAATGTTACGTCTTTCACGCCCGGTGTCCTCGCGTACGCTCTTGAAGGCTGTAAGTAGACAAGTCTCACCCATGCATCCTCGAGGTAGACACGTAATTGAACGGAACTTGCAGACACCGTATCGTTGCCGAATTACACCGGTTCCATGGGCTATGGAGAGAAATATATCCAAAAACTTATCGGGAAATGCGGGACGCTCGACGTTGAGGACTGTATCATGACCGTCCAGGAACTCATCAGGCTCGGGCTGTCTGAATCAGGGAGACAAGTTGTCCAAGGTGGCAGCCACGGCGGCTTCCTTGCCGCACACCGTAAGTCCCGAAAGATCCCCACCTCATCCCAAGTGAGCTCACTGGCTGTTTCGGTAGTCATCGGGCAGCATCCAGATGTGTTCAGCGCGGCAGTCATGCGCAATCCCGTGATCTCAGCTGGAGAGCTCTGCGCTTCCGATATCTCCGATTGGCCATTCCGGGAGTTCGGACTGCCGTTCGGGCCTGGCTCACACGTCACTCCGGATTGCTTCGCCACGCTGTATGTTGCTTCGCCAATCGCATACGTGGATCGCGTGAAGGCGCCTGTGTTACTGTTACTGGGCGAGGACGATCTACGCGTGCCACCGACACAAGGAAAGGGGTATTACCATGTGCTCAAGGGCAAAGGGCGGGTAGTGGACATGTTAGTGTTTCCGAAGGAGACGCATCCGATCGACGGTGTGGAGGCTGCAAGGGTGTCGTTCGAGGCTGGGCGGGACTGGTTCCTGGCGTTCGCGGAAAGAAAGTGAAAGTTGGTAGGTTTAAGCTGCATGTGCGACGATGGATTGACTCGTCGACGATACCCAAACGCCGAAAACAATGTTCTGCCATAATTGCGTTTTTGATATCCCTGCGGTGGCTGTGCATGCCTCTAAGAATTTTCCCGCGTTAGGGCTCCGTGAAAAACTCCACCCAAAAGTTTTGGACAGGTTCAAATAACCCGGCGAGATGTTAAAGGAGCCCTAACCAAACCACAACCAAAACTGCGTACGCGACAAGCACAAGAACCCCAATGCCAGCGAGCCACATCCTTTTTTGGCATTTTAACACACTCAAGATGGGAGAACAATCGACGTCTGAGCTTTGGATTGTGGACCAGGTATGGACAGGGCAGGTGGAAATAAATGGTACCCTGACGCGACAGGTGGACCCAGAAGACCTGGCAACCATTAAAGCCGAGCCCGGAGCCTGAGGGCCTCTCAACCCGTCAGCCAGAATCCCCCTCGACCAACGGTCCAACGGTCCAACATGCCACCGCTCACGCGTTCGCGGACGAAGACCGCGCACTCATCCCAGGCACCTAATGTTCTTGACATTCGGGAAAAGCTCGAAAATCTTGATGTAGGAAGTGACGATTCCGGACCAGTTCAGTCATCTTCCTCAGAAAGTTACCAGGCGGCGGAGCGAGGTAACGAAATCCATAACACACCAAAATTCAGGAAACTCGCACAGAGCGTCCGTACCGAACATAGAGAAGCAGCCCTTGGAGCAGATCCCAATCAAGGTCGTTGTCTCATTACCAACCGACCGCCCGTTGTGGAGTTGTGTCACCTTGTGGCAAACGGCACTGACGACGAAACGGTTGGTGTATATGAACAGTAAGTCGTATGTACTCACCGCATTCATCCTCCAGCTCACCAAATTGGAGTACGCCTGGGGATATGAGTACAGAGGATTCCACGTCGACGCTACTGGTAATATGTTACACCGTGCGTTTCTTAGACAGGCACCTTCAAGGTTCATCATTCTGAATCCCTTCTAGTGAGACTCGACTGGCATGGTCTTTTCGACAGGTCACAGTGGATGTTGGTTCCTGAGCTCAGAATTCTTCAAGAAGATATACAGGACGGAGAACCAGTTGAGGAGCAATCTTACCAAGGTCGTTTCTTCTCTTAATTTTATCGATTTGCTCACTCAAGTTCTTGTAGCGATTCGAAAAGGAAATTTACAAATATTATGTTGTGCCGATTCCTTCGATGGAAGAGTTTATCTTTCGTTTCCCCGACGGCAATTGTCGCGACTACACAGCACACGAGCCGCCTTACCCCAATTTAGACCCTGTCTCCAGCCACATTCACCCACATTTTGTTATCTTTAACGCTGGTCAAAAATTAGCCAAACTTGATCCAGAAGATATCACTCAGATGCGTACCATTCTCGGGAGACGTTTATCGCTTAACCATGGGGACATGTCACCGTTGGACTTGATTATCTCAAATGGATGGCTGCGAGCATACCTGCGGAGTGGCATAAAAAAGTTACATCATCGAACCTTCGTCCCCCACGCGCTGCACAGCAGGACAATCATTCTCAAGATGGGCATCCTCCAAGACGGGAGGACCTCAGAAGTGCAAGCCGCTCTCAAGAACAGGGCTCTCGAGCCTCAGCTGGCCAGTATAACGGAGGACAGCAGCGAGCCATTATTCCCTTCCAAGCACCAGCAGACGATGATTCTTTGTCCGTTAGCGACGACACGATCGTTGAAGACGATACCTCCTGGATTGACTATATCCACAAATGGCAAAAACAGGGACAAGATGCTGCAGCGCCGGAGATGTGGGAGCCAGATGTGCTTGACGACTCGCGCGACGAACAGCTCGCTGCATATGACAACGAGCACGCTCGTACTCCTCCTTCACCAGGTGCCTGGGACAGCTGGAAGCCAGCCTGGGATAGTCGCCGGTCGAAACACTTCACTGCGTCGGATCGATCGCGGTTTTCGAGCAATGAGTGGGCAGTTTTCAAGAATGACGTATACCTGGCAAGACCAGAGCACCCCAAAACTACATTCTAATATGTTCTTGTTCCTCAAGCCCTTTTTTCTTCTCAAAAGCAGACATCGTCTTACAAAAATACCGCCTAGATTTTCGTAGTGCATGAATTTTCTGGATATACGTACACAGCATTAAGTTCTGAAATCATGTAACTCAAGCTACGTACCAATCATCATACATTGAACCGGGGACTCGGAAAGCACAGACGTCGATAACTAGGATAAGTAGTCGCCAACGGCGTTGATGTAATTCCTGGACCCAGAAGACAGGTTTTGAAAGCAGAAGATCGTGACTGAAGTTGTAATGACGGACATTTTCGCGTTTACCTGATGTGGTCATACGCGGACCGCTGCACCGCAGCTCAGATATCCAGAATTCGGCCATATCGAAGTAGGTTCGGTGCCAGCTGATGCCAGTGAGTCAGGGAACATACTATTCGAATCACCGAATCTAGCAAACACAACTTCGAAAGCAGTAATGAATACATCCATAATACAAAGAATCAGAATATAAACCAAATACATCTACCGCCCGAAGCGTGGCGATGGATCAACGGGGGTGAAATCAAACGAAACTTGAATCGACTATATCCTCCTTTCTTCAATCTTGTCCCGGGGTGTGTGATCACCGCTAGCTGTTTGTGAGGCGTACCCAACACGGTAGTACATACTACCCGCTCTAACGTCCCTCAGCGCGTGCTAGCTAGATCGTGAATCATTGTTATTCCTGACCGACACGAAGACAGACCGGCCCACTACTTGCCACGCAGGAAATAGGCTCTCCGGTGCTAGCAATGGTTGATTTAGGGAGTCTTCGCATCCCTTGTGATTTGGCTTTCTGGAGGTAGGTTTCGTAGAAGAAGTCGAGGAACAACAGTAAATAACTGGAGGTGATTCCTATTCCAACAATGCTCGCGGTGGGTGTGACTGAACAACCTCCATGTGAGGAAGATATTCGGGGAACCATTCATACGCAACAAACTGGTAGCCTAACGCGATGCCATGTGTCAAAATAGGAGAGGAACAGATACCCGGACACTCACTAGTGAAGCCTCCCACTGTTAGCATAATCACAAATTGGATAATTTGTATTGTCGTAAGGTGTTGCTTCCACTGAATCATTTAATGTGAATGATGGGCCATTTTAATTGAATAAATCATGCATACCCATAATTTGGTACCGCCCGCTGTCGCGTAGTAGTAATCTTCAAGCTGCTTGTGAGGGTCGGGTAGGCTTTACATAGGTGCCAGACACTCACACATCAACACGTGAACACCGAGGTTCAGGATGGCGGCAACCCAACACTAGAACAGATATACAAGCTCGCAAGATAAGGCAGTGGGTAATAGGTGTTACCTACCGCTGTTGCTCGACCGTTCAATTGGACAAACACCAAAATTGCGGTGGCCGCATGATGGTATACATGCAAGAATGCTTTTTGGATGAATGATCAGAGTGGTGTATCGGCAATAAGAAAGCTGAACACCCACAAAGGGGTTTCTTCTTCAGAACTAAGAATACCGTGTCGATAAACTCGTAGTACTTGAAGTAATAGTTCACCATCAAGTAGAACTCCAGTCTCTAGAGAATGATGCGTATTCAGTTCAACATCGTGATCAAATGGCATTGATGGTAGAATGCTGACATTCGTGTAGGCTGCACTGGCGCATAGCGAACCATATGTGCCAATTTCGGGCTTCAGCCAAATCGAGACCACTTCTTCACAAATGAGCGACATGAGGATAAGGCTTCCAATGCTCAACATTAGATTGTGAGCTCGGAATAACGTGGTCAACTTCAAAGCTGGTTTGTCCTTCATTGTTTCACGGGTCCCGAATATGATCGCAAGATACGTGACAGTCATACTGATGACCGCGGGCCATGTTGAGAATGGGGTCTTGCCTGGTACATAGGAGGTAAGGTGAATTGGAAGACGGTCAGTAGATACAAAGGAAAGGATGAAATCCGCGAGGTAAGGCATGGTGATTTCGAGGGTTGAGTACCAGTGGGCATCAATTCACAATATCTACATACTTGTATGGCCTCCATATCTGTGAACGCTGTCAAACGGGGAGCCGAGTAAGAGTTCTCGGAACTCGATTGCCGTGAACCGTTGTGGATTATGTGACTCGCCGCATCTGCTGGGAGTCGGCTCAATGATATTTCGCAAACTTGAATCAGATAAATGAAATAACGAGAACACTCACTGGTGTGTATTGGACAAACGGTTTTCAGAACACTACCTCTGAGATATGGTCCAGGGTCTGCTGTAACACTCGTTGCATGTCCGCCAATCGGAAGGCTACGATTCGCGACCTCCCACAAGTTGTCAAACGGTTTGGAGCGTCCAGCCTAAAAAGAAAGTTAACGTTGGTGGCACTTTACACCTTTCTCACCCCTCGCACTCTACTTTTGTTCTCTGACTTCTCCGCACCAGTGCGAATTACCCCGAGTCGGTTCAGTTCGTGGCTCAGAGTCGTCGCCCAAAGAAGTTTATATTATGAATCACGTTTTCAGAACGCCGTCGTTTCGCCGCCGCCCTGGACAATTTTTAGTGCAAGGACATCATGACCGACAAGGATGTCAAACAGGCGTGAGTGAAAGAACATTCCTTGCCGGCAAACCACTTCTATCATGACAAATGTACGCGGAAGGGCCACCGAAAGTCCTCTGATCAAATATAACTTGGTAAGTAACATGCGTAGTACCCGGCGATGTTTGACGCCGCCTGAATGTGACATAGACGCTGGAAGTCAGAAACAATCAGAGTGAAGACGGCAAAGGCAATTTCAAAGACACACCTATGGTTAGTATGTCCAAGTCAAGCAGTCCCACAGTCTCCGAGTCCCTAGGTCGAGATAAGCAAGACGTACGATATGTCTGCGGCGGCGAAATTGAATGACTCATGATGACATCATGAGCTGATTCAGTCGCGATCACTTTACACTGCCAACCCCGCTACAGTGTTTTGCATGCACGCCGCACGGACTGTGAGTCCTCGAACTGTTGTTTCACTGCTACTCGTCCCGCCCATTTTGCTCTGCCTCTGTTCGATCTGTCCCTATGAACTTTTTGCAACACACCGAGCCCACCGTTTGCCACCAGGCTTTTCTAGTCTTTGATGGCTCGGAGCTCCGAGTCTCTCGAGATCCCTGACGGAAAAGGCGCTTAATACTAGACCAGATCCGTTTGCTATGTTAAATCTGTCTCCACCAAGGATACTTGCTCCCATTGGAGTTCTCAGATCTAAATTGTGATAAGAACGAGGAAATACATATCAGGTTTCTGGTATGCTGGTACGTGAGGCGAAAGTCGCGCGAGTTGAAGCTCGGCCAGTTCTGCAGATACACGGCTGGCGAGAAAAGGTCGCAGAGATTGTACTAGAGTTAGATTTCACGAATTCGAAGCCTGACTTCAACCCCAATGACCGAGGCTCGTCACATTAACACTCAAGGAAAATGAGCAGGAGCCCTAGTTTGTGTTGCTATCGTCACATCTGTGAACCCTTCCTTACATCTCTGTTACATCGAATCGTGAGGTCACTCGCGCAGGGTCTTCATCCTCTCAAAGTCGGCTTTTTGCCGCGCTTGCTATTAGCCTCCCCTCCTCCAGCATAGGCTTTAGGCTCTCCTACAATTGAACTAGTTGAACAAGTGCTACTAAAGTAGGATCGCAAGACTCACTTCATATCCAGGAGTGGTTTTTGTTTGATTAAGGGGCTCGAGCTGAGCTCGCTTCCATAGTTCCTCGTAGACATTTCCACTGGACACACCAAGCGCACTGAATACGGGAAAGGGTAAGCGATCCACCCCATCAGACAGACCGAAACAAACCTATCGAGTGACCAGTCAGAAAAGGAGAACGCGTCCGTGAACCCGACAGCGTTAGGGAGAAGACGGAGACAGACAGTGTTGATGGCTGCACGGAGGTCTCGTGTCGGATCTGTCTGGCCAGGTCCGCGCTGTAACAATCCAAATGCGAAGAGGTCGACAAAGGCCTCCTCCGTGGTAGTCAGTAGATACTGCATTAAATAGTAATCAGAATCAAATCTTGACAGAGTGATATGAACTTACTAGGAGATACAGATTTCTGAGAGCACTGGCTTCATTCTGCGACAGTTCGTTCAGATCGGAAATCATAACACCGACTAGCGTTGCCACGAATGCCTCGGTAATAACTTTCGAGAGTCTGTGATCAATGCCGGCGTCTGGATGATCCAGGTTTTGTGCGGTTCTCTCGACTGCTAGCGCGGCACGCCATTCAAGTAGATGTATTACCGCTACGTGGTCCTCCCACATCGCCGCACTAATCACAGGCCGGCGCGACTGGCCCGCTCTGAGGAGACGGATGTAAGTAGAATGCGAACCCAGAGGACGATCTGGAGCTGAAGCTAAGAGATTGTATGACTTGAGAGCCGCACGGACAACCTGCCCGTCCAGTACAAAATTGTCTCCTTCATAGCTAACAGACTGTAAGCGATGGGAATCAGATTGTTCAATTAACATACGTGGCGGCTGGAAGATAGTCTGCATAAAGTCGTCCGATTCCAGCAAACATGCTGTAACCATGTCCACCCAAGGCACGGCGAGCGGTCTCGAGACCATTGATAGTCTCAGTGGAGACCAGGACCTTTAGACCACAAAGCAGAGCATGAACTTCGGTAAGGTAGCCAAAGTCACTTTGTTCGATTCGCTCCGCTAGGGCTGAAAAGGATTTGGTCTGGGGACTTATAAGGCAGGCACCTCCCTCCACGATGAAATACGAACCGTCTGAAGACCCAATCCAATGAACACATATGAACGTGAGAGTATAGGGAGAAGGCGATAATAAGTGGAAGGGTATTTGATAACTTGACGTTCCAATTCACGATGGTCAGGTTCTCCTTGTCTGCGGACGGTAGCATAGCGGATCGCAATAGTAATGCCTTTTCTTC
Source organism: Tylopilus felleus (assembly GCA_038091295.1). Classification (NCBI taxonomy): domain Eukaryota; kingdom Fungi; phylum Basidiomycota; class Agaricomycetes; order Boletales; family Boletaceae; genus Tylopilus; species Tylopilus felleus. Next base: position 12,146 of record JBBPOE010000230.1, on the reverse strand, counting down.
CCATTAGGTGGAATGAAAAATTTTGACATTTGGGACATACCTCTTGCAAGAGTCCACCCTGCAGTTGTAACCATACTATGAGTTGCTGTTAGAAGTAGACACTGCAAAAGTAGAGCTGGCTACCTTGCACGTATATACATCATCTGTAGGGGGATTGAGTACACGAGCGAGCTTGAGACACGATAGACATACACCTCCGAAGCTGTGCTTTGGGTTCTGAGGTTTAATATATTGGCCATCTCGGGTAACCATTGCGGATTTCGAGAACATGTTCTTCTGTGGTATTCTGACGTGGTCGAACCTAGCAAACCCGTTGTCCAATGCAGCCGCTCCTGGGAAGCAGTGGAGCATCAACCTGGATACGAGCAAGAACGTGAACGAGGCCATTACCTCCGCCAGCTTTGGGGCCGATATCCCCAGCAGTGACTCCAGGGCATAGAGAATGATCCTCTAGACAATGTCAGACTATATGAAAGCGACCACAGATTCGAACCAAACCTAATGATCTCAGCTGGACAAGAAATAGGTGAGGGCCCACATCCTTGCCTCCTGGCAAGACTAGCTTGGCTTGAACAATTCCGTGAGTAGCTGTCTTTCCCAGAGCACCTATCCACCATTTTGTGCTGGTCAAGGTTGGTGAATGGAGCTCGAATTCCTCGGTGTCAGGAAGATACGTTGCTGTCGTTTCCAACCTCGCGACATTTGTACCATGGCCAAGCTCAGTCTGGATGTAGCATCTGGGATAAGTGAGAACGAAACATAAGTATACGTGGATAAAGATGGTTACCCATGTATTCCTTTGTTGGTCACGAGTTCCCAATACTCGTCGATTAGATCATTAGAACCCTGGCCAAGAAAGACAGGTTGGAAGGCTACCACAGAGTAAACAAGTGAATAGACTTGACGTTTGGTGACACCTACCGATGTCGTGCAAAGTAATCGGCAGCGATTCCGACAGGATTAACATGGCTAGAGCCGTCTGTTCCGACGTCCATCGATGTAATCTCCGCAATTCCATCAAGCGTTTCATGATAGCGAGAGCCCTCTTGTACGCTTCCACTCTTCCGATGAAGTCTCTTGATATTTTATCAATAAGCTATCTTGGCGAATTGTCAACTAGCTAAGCTCACCTGTGCGACTTGTCGAACACTGGCTCCTTACTAAGAATGCTTTCAATCTGCACAAAGCTCTCCCATTTTCGCCTGCCAGCTATGTCAAATCATGCCAAGTGAGTCAATCTCAAAAGATACTCATTCGTGACGAAACAGTCACCGAAGATATAGTCCCGCATGATTTGCAGGTCAAACGAGACCTTGCCACGAGCTTCCTGCAAATCGATAACAGTTTGCGCGTTTAGGTCTAACATCATTACCATGGGACAACTGGCGACGCAATGGAAAGACTCGGACTCGGAAGCCTTTTCTAATTGGTGTGAGAGTTGCAGATGCTGGCAGGTGTCGCACACAATGATGTAACCGGTTCCTGGACACAAGATGTACATACATAAGATCAATTTGCAGCTTCTCGACCAAGTTACCTTTCAGCTTTCAGCTTGGGAACCGTGTGTTCTTTTCTACCATCCGGGTCAAAGGTAAAATTACTAGTAGCAGAAGCACTGATCTCAGAACAAGACCACAGCAAATACCTGTACACAACTCCAAGGCAGTGTCTCGGACTAATGGCAGGCAGCTGTGGACGTGTCACGAATGTCCTTCCTCGATCATCTCCTCTCGATACCCCCATTCCCATCCGAAGCGCCTACGCTCTGTAGAATCCTTGTGCATCTTTGCTCAACACAGGGCCGCTCGACGCTCATATCATAGACAAGGAGAGCCCAGACGACCTAATAGACCGCAATGGAGTGCCCCATAATGGTTTGGATGCTCTCGCTCAATCGCGATGTCACGACAGAAGTGCGTGTTGCGTGTGTCTCCACTGCGCCGGTGTGGCGAGGCTTTCCGGACTCGGATCGCGCGCCCTCTTACCAATTCCTTTCCCTGTTACGTGCAGGAATATGACAGCTGCTATAATGTCGTGAGGGAGGTTGCGCCACATGCGAGGATAACATATGACTCCATGTCCATCGAATCCTTTCGTGAGCTCACTTCCCATCTTTACACTCCATCTCTCCCCACTCCGCACCGCTCCCTCTCCGCCTCGACACGGTGCTCACGTTGGTATGCATGCAGGCCAGATCATATCACAAATACTGCTAATCCTCATGATGCGCAAAAGACGGTTATCGAAAATAGAGTGGAGGGTTCACGAAACTTCGAACGGGAAGCACTGGATAGAACAGGTCTGTCCGTCTAACCATCTTCTTCTTGCGCCTCTCATGGATCGCCAAAATATGCTCATTATCCTCTTCCCCTGCCCCTCCTTGCCTTGTCCTGCCATTCTTGGTCCCGTTGTGTCGCCAACAATAGTCCCCCCACCGCATGACACCAGAAGAGCATCTCCATTCGATGATTGGATACCACCTCGCCAACGACAATTCGTTGTGCGGCATGGTCATGGCCCAAGGGCGTAAACGACAAGTCATCAACATTGGTCTCGGGATCAAGCAACTCTGCGTCGAACCCCGAAGTGTGTCCGTAGCCACTTACGCCGAATCTCTTGCCCACAAGGTACCGTTTGCCTTTTCTTTGTTTGAATTTCACACTGCGTATCGATGATTGGACTGACGTGCGCACTCGTGCGCTTGCTAGCTCACCCCGTTGGAGTTGACGTTTATCGCACCCGAGCTCGGCGACGAAGTCGTCCTCCGTCGACTATGCATCCTCCTCTCGCTCAAAGCGGCGTACGTTAGAGCCGTCGGCCAACCGCGCGGCTTCGACTGGTCTCGGCTCGAGTTCAACATCCCCAACGAGAGCGCCCGGGGTGACGGCCATCCGATCCTGGGTTGGGAGTTCCGGGTATTCAAGGCCCAGCTCGGGGTCCAGCGCAGGGGGACGGTGATCGAGGAGTCGTATCAGTGCGCGTGTGCGTTCTACCGGGGAACCAAGGAGTCCAGGTTCATATGGCACGACAATGTCCAAGACTTGGAAGATTGGGTACAGTTTGTCAACGTCGATCAGATGATCAAGGTCCTTCCAAAGTTGACGGACTAGAGCGCCAAGTGCACGGGACGTATCGGCTTTTTCACGCCTCTTTGTTTTCTACGTTACTCTATCCGCTTTTCAAATGGGAAAATTCCCTTGTGATACAGCCCAGTACTCCATGTCTAATGCTCAAGGAATGAAATCACGTCTCAATATGTAGTAGTAAAAATGTCGCTTGTTTTTTGCAGTCCCATTGAAACTGATCACTGTATCCTAGGTGCTGTCCGAGACTGCAGACACAGTACATATGCTACCCTGAGCTAAGTAAGTAGACAAAACGATTCACGCAATTATTAGGTGTCCAGTACAGGATCAAAACAATGACGCCCACCCAGATTTGGAGGCTTTTTTGTTCAACTTACTATGTACCGAGTTTATTGCTTGTTATGTAAAGTAACATATGTCATGAAGTCGAACCATGATGCTGTAAGTGTTTACGAACAGCCAGGTCCTCGCTCTCCACTGTTCTTCTTAACTTCCTACCTGACTGTCCGCATTCGTTTTTCACAGAGGAGTTGTGAGTGATCAGCTGAAGTTCATTCGTCGATCGGCTTCCTGATGTTGAACTCCGTAGTAGGCAGCAAGCATGCGTCTTCTCCTCGTCCACTCCTTTTTACTCGCGATCACTATTGCACACGCGTCTGCCACTACTTACGCCCCTCATGTCCAACAACCCTGTGAGACAGTGACCGCTGCCTCTTCATCTTGTGTCAGTGGGGGTACCAGCAGCGTCTTTGGACTTGAAAACGCCCTACCCAGTGTCGGTGTCCTCGTGGCTGGTGCGTTCCTCGTTATTCGCATGAGCATGATGTACATGGTAGTAATGACTGGGACATGACCTCGGAACATAGTCTGCGCCTTTGTCTGTATAGAATCCTTGCTATCGTACGCTGTCACCGGTAAAAGCCTGCTTCGTTCGGTGATGGATATGGCCAAGAACCCCCACTAGGTATAGTCATGTATACCCTCCACACCGTACACCATACTGACGTCGTTGACACTCATCGTAGTGCACCTCCCCGACATCATATGTCCCGTCGTTCGTTTCTTTGCGAGAGCTGGATTGCGTTTTGGTCGAACGTGCGGTGTGCCGGTGATGCCCGCCGTGACATGTGCCCGATACCTCGTTGCCGCAATGCATGGTTTGATTTTTCTGGAGTATGTACTCTGAATTCAGACCCGTTCGTTTTAAAGGTCTCCAGATCTGCACTTCCTGTGAGGGTAATGAACCCAGTCATTTTCAGCTACTTGAATAACCATTTGCGACTCTGGACGATGAGGACGACTGCTACATGTTTTCAGGGATGCGACGCTTTCCCGATCTTATCTCTCTGGACAAGCTCATGAGCCATTCCAGACAAGATGCATCTGCCATAGCCATACTGCTACCCTAACACAGCCTACATGCAGCTTATTAAGTACCGTCTAGTGATCCATATGGTCGTTGAGATAAAGTACACGACTCCATATGGTCACCTCCCAGATTGTACAGCAACCCAACGTTATTGAAAACACCACAAGACCCGGAAAGTCTGACCCAAGGAAAGACGAATACCAATTCAACACGAATGGCGCAATCTTCAGGCATTCTGAGGATGATCCCGAGGTTGGATCCATGGTCTGAGACGACCACGCTCTTCAGCTTGTTCGGTGATTAAAACGGATGCATCTGCACGGCTGGCAGCAAGTTGCAACATCACGCCCGCAACCACAGCCAAGATGCATGCAAACCACGGCATCACCGCCAACAACCTCACTACGATATAGGAAATATCAATGCCACAGCATGACCACGCCGTAAAGTCAAAACCAAAAATAACGCACGAAAGTATGTAGCTTGATACGCATGCGTGAAGTTGAGGATATGCGCAAGATGTTGTATAACGGACGGGGAGACAGGTCGGCCGTTGAGATTGATGATGATCTGTGCCGACCGACTTGAAAAGAAGTAATCAAAGGTCAAAAGCGTAGCGAACAGCCACTCGGCGCAGAAAAACAGTGTCCAGGATTGAATGTGGAAGGACGCTCTGTGCTTGATGGGACGCCATGTGAATACGAAAAAGACAACGGAGAGGACGGCGAGGAGGCCGCAGATGGCAGTGATGATGGCGCCCGAGACGATTACATCTGTGGGACCGTCGTTACCGGTCGATATGAGCCTGTTGGCGGACGAATGTTGATTGCTCACCATGGATACCGAGATCGATGATGCCATGAGGGACCACTTGTTGGTTGATGTAAGAGAGTTCTTGCCTCGCTCTGCTGGCGTGGGTCAGGATGAAGGGACAACGTCTTGGCTTGGACGTACCTGAGCAGGCCACTCAATCCGATGGAAAAGCCAAGCAGGGCGGATGCAAAAGAAAGAAGCAATGAACACCGTATCTCGACTCCAAGAGGCTCCAGGGTAGACATGATTCAATGGAACCCGCCCGTCAAAAGAGGAACCCCGCCTTACCAAGGACTTTATAGGTATCCTCGTCCCTATGGTCTCACAAGAAGCAGAGCCACGATGGTCCGGTGGCCAACTGATAAGAAATGGGGAATATTGATTCGCAGAGATAACACCTGGCAAGGATCGCGTTGGACTCTTTCCAACGTTGGAGGAGCTGATGATGAAGTGTAACGCGTGGGCAAGATGGAGAACTGCATCTTACGTTCGTCCTCATGCGACGAGTCTTCTAGAAGGTATATTGGAGAGTCAAGTTCCAGATTGAACAAAGTCTGGACTTGGCAGACGGGTTGAAGTACTACATTGACATCGTATTTGGTTGCCACGATAGATTATCTAAGCAAGATGTCACGTGATTGAGGATTGCCATTAATGCTACGCCGACGCACTCACGCGAAAAACCTCATATTCTGCTCGCCCGCTACTCTCTAACTCGGTAAAATACTCGTCATTTCGATCACCATCTCGGGTGAGTCTCAAAGAGTTCTTCACGTTCATCAAGAACACAATTATGACACGCTGAATACTTAGGTCAATGTTCACCCAAATCGAACGCGACATTGGCACCGGTTGGGTGGGTGTACCTTCCAAGACATTTCGAGCCATCGATCAAGGTCAGTAAATGTCGGTTCTCTTGCCTCAGCCAGAACATCAAGCTCCTTTCGTATCCAGTGGTGTACAGTGAACTTCCGAGTATGCTGTGTCACAAACCAAGTCCTGACAAAGCCGTGCACATATCCTTACACAGATATGATGTCATTGGTCTTCAACCTTCAGACAGCTTTGATATCTTGTTTACTTCCTCTCCATCAACATCTGCAAAGTAACACATGGAACCTGGATTTTCCTTCAAGAAAAGTCTGGGTGGTGTGTCCCATCCTCCCCTCGATGGCTCTCTGTTTTTGCCAGAGATGGTCGAGTTCAATGCAAAGTATAACCCGACTTACCCTTTCTACACTTTCTATGACGAGCATATCGACGGCCTCCGCCACATCTCCCACTTGGAATTCTATCGTGCATGCCAACGTGTCGCTCATGCCGTCCGCCCCAACCGAAAAGGCCCTGAAAACGAGGTTATTGGTATCATCGCCAATTGTGACACCATTCTCTTCCATGTACTAGTGTTGGGAGTGATTTATGCCAGCCTCATTGTGCGTTTCTCACCTCAGTCGCAAGAATGATTCACTGATTTTTTATATATAGCCCTTCCCGATGTCGCCTCGGAATTCATCGGCGGCTGCGGTGAACATACTGCAAAAGTCTGGTTGCCGCCGTTTGATTGCAACGCGCCATTCGCTCGGACCCTTGTTAGACGGTATCATTGTAGAGCTCCCCGAGCTTCGGGTAGAAGATCCGCCCCCCCTCGCATGTGCTTACCCCGAACTTGGAAAGGAGACAGACAATAGTCCATTCGTACCCTATCCAAAGGCGGAAGGACGACCACTCAAGGATGAGATGCTGTGCTACCTTCATTCATCGGGGAGCACGGGATTCCCAAAGCCCATCCCTATCACGAATCTCACCGCTGTTCATTGGTGCATGATGCGTGCGTGTCTTTGTGTATTCACGACGTCCTTGTATCTCACCCCAGACCAGCATCCGTACAAGAACATGTCAATATCCCCAACCACATTACAATTGGTCTGCTTCTCTCCCCTCATTCCACATGATGGGCATGCTTCTACAATTCTTCTACTCCGTTGCTTCGCTCAAAAGCGTAGCCGTGTTTCCTCCAACATCCTATCATGATCCAACCAAAGCCCCTATCACACCGAACCCACAGAATACGATCGAGGTCCTTCAGTCGACCAAATCGAACTCACTCCTCGTCGTGCCTACGTTCTTGGAAGAATGGGCTACTTCGGCACGAGCCATCGATGTTCTTAGGACGCTAGAATATGTAGTACGTACCTTGTGTTCCTTTACTATTTTCTCTATTCAAATTTGACATGCTTTCCTTAGGCTTTCGGGGGTGGGCCTCTTGCCAAGAAGACGGGGGATGCGCTGGTGGCTGCTGGCGTCAAGCTCGTATCTGCATATGGCGGGACGGAGTTTGGTCCGCTCACTTATGTACTCCGGGATCCTCCTGAACGACATTTGTGGGAGTGGGTGCGATTTGGGCCGAATCAGAACATACGATGGGTGCCACAGGACGATGGAATGTACGAGTGCCAAGTGTTGGTCCGTGCCTGTTCAAACCTCGCGTTGTCATTCGGCGAACTGACTTTGGGATTTCGCAGACCTGTCCGACGCACCAGCTCTCTGTGGAGAATCTCTCAGATGTAAGAGGTTACGCGACTTCGGACGTATTCGTCAAACATCCCACCATTGAATGCCTGTATAAAATGTGTGTTTTTTATGTGTGCATCCAGCAACTACGCTGTACTTATCGCCGTTGTCCAGCGTTGGGAGAGTCGACGACGTTCTGATACATTCTTCGGGAGAAAAGACGGTCCCAGCACCGATGGAAACCTTGATCAGTGCGAACCATATCCTCTCAGGTGTCCGCACGTTTGGGCGTGGTCGTAACCAGACAGGGGTGCTCGTGGAACCCAAGCCAGAGTACGCGATCGACGTGACGGACGACAAACAAGTCGCTGAATTCAGGAACAAGATTTGGTCTGCGTTACCTTTCCCTCCTTATCTTAGAGTTCAAATTGATACCCTTCATTAGGCGAGAGGTTGAAGAAGCCAATAAGAAGGCGCGTGCGTTCAGCCGGATCTTCAAAGAAATGATCTTGGTGACGAGCAAGGAGAAACCGATGTTGCGCGCTGGAAAGGGAACGGTAATTAAGAAGGCAACGATGATGTCATATGAATCGGAGATTCATGCATTGCAAGTTTCGAGTTTTCTTTAGTTTCGTCCACGTTTTTGCTTATGGTTTTGGAAACCCACAGGTATGAATCCGTGGAGGCGAATGCTAAAGCTGGGACCGACGTCCCGTTGCCTTCGACCTGGTCTCAAATAGAGGTTGAGAACTGGTTGATGGTGCACGCAACGGCCGTCAAGGCGGGTAAACCTATCGAGGTCGACGTGGATGTTTTCGAACAGGGATTCGACAGGTGTGATTGCCCGCTTATCTCCTTTGTGCCATCTTGACTCGTTTACACATACAGCTTGTCTTCGACCTTCCTCAAGAACCGCATCATCAGCTCCCTTGCTACATCCTCGCAGGAGGCCACTCAATCAGCAGTCTCGTGTTAGCCAGAACATCGTCTTCGCGAATCCCACGCTTCGACTCCTTGCTAGGCATTTGGTTCAACTTTTGGCTGCCGAGGTCATGTCTTCTCCCGCTCCCGACCCTAAAGAAGAGATTGAAGACATGATTGCCAAGTGTTCCGTGGGCTTGGCAGGCAAGGTTCGCAAGGGTTTATAGGGAAACGACACCTTAGCCATGTCGTTTTGTTGACCGGTTCGACGGGTGGGCTTGGTTCATATCTGCTTGCATCCTTGTTGAGCCACGAAGACGTCGTCGCTGTGTATGCATTCAACCGGCCTTCCTCGAAGAGCATGATCCAACATCGACAGCGCGCTGCATTCGAAGACCGTGGACTCGACACCGCACACCTCGATTCAGCCAAGTTGATCTACATTGAAGGCGACATGACGCGACCAAACCTGTCGTTAGATGATCAGACGTACGCCGGGATTCGCGATTCGATCACGGTGATCATCCATAATGCGTGGCATCTCGATTTCAATCTCGCGCTGTCGTCGTTTGAGGGGAACGCGAGGGGAACGCGGCATTTGATTGACCTCGCGCGCGCATCCAAGTGGGCCGCTAAACCGAGGTTCTTGTTCACGTCATCTATAGCATCGGCTCAAGGGTGGTATAAGAGCAAGGGTGCGTTCCCGGAGGAGATGCAGTTCGATGCAGGGGTTGCTGTTGGACCTGGGTATGGTGCGAGCAAATATGTGTGTGAGCGGGTGCGTATTGCTCGTCTACCATGATCTAGCCTTTGATCGTGCTCATGACAGATCCTCGCAATGAGTGGATTACCGGCAACGTCGTTCAGGATCGGGCAGATCACGGGTGGTGACCCGCGGGGTGCGTGGTCGACTACGGACTGGGTTCCCATCATCGTCAAATCGAGCGTGACTTTGGGCGCACTTCCAGAAGCCCGCGGGGTAAGCCAATCATGGGTTCTGAATTTTCGCTTGGCTGACACTGTAGTACAAAGGTCGTATCCTGGTTACCTCCGCATGCTGTGTCCAATGCAATACTAGACGCTGCGTTTGCCGACGAGGAACCCCCCATTGCCATAAACCTGGTGCATCCACGACCAGTCGCATGGAAGTCTATCATGCAACCCATTAGTGAGGCGGTTTATCAAAAACATTTGACCCCATCTCCTCTTCCGTTGATCCCATTCACCGAGTGGGTGGCAAGGCTTGGAAAACATGCGACTGATACGAACGAGGAGGATGTTCGGCATGTGGTCAGTACCCTGAATAATCTCTCTTGGTAACATTTCCCGCTGATGCCTTGTTCGATTCCTTTCGTATATGATGGATCTCACGACTCCGCCAAGTAGCCTGCCATCAAACTCCTCGAGTTCATGCGTACTCTGGCTCAAGGCGACGTCGCGATGCATCTTGAGCCAACTCCGTCGGACTCCGCGTCCGAAGATGTCGAGGCTGCAGGCTCGACGCGGTTCGCGACGGATGTTGCACGGCGCGTGAGCAAGACGATGCGTGATCTCGTACCGCTCTCGTCTGCGGATGTGGTACGGTGGGTGGATTACTGGGTGTTAGTGGTAATGTTTTCGCAGGGAGAGCGTCCAGACGGTGTGTAGATGGTCTAGAATGGCGTTGAATAGGATGAAATGATAGTTTAGATGCTGAATGCAGATGACTCTGAGTACTTGTCTTCGATACCGGCGACCTGGGATAGTTGTGCGGTTACGCATGATTGATGTTCGCCGATAGGTTCACGCCGGCGGATGTGTATCGTTGCCTATCCTAAAGCTCCCACGCGTACAGCACACCATCACAACTTATGCCAACAAACTTGGTACCCGAGCTTGGCCAGATCAAACCTCTGTTCGAGTCCCGCAACGCCGAGCAGTCACCTGCGGTCTACCCCGCAGTCAGGTGGAAATGCTTCGAGAAGCAAAGACCGTTATCACTAGCCTGGAGTGCGCAGAGTCTCGTGTTAACGATCACTTTCTAAAAAAATTGATTTCGTGCGCAGAGTACGCGAGGTGAATCCATGGATATCAAGAGACATAGAGCGCGCCCAACATTGCGAGGTGGACAAGATGATAAAGTATTTCCTCCTAGACTGCATGGATGACTCGCGCTCGACGATGAATGACGCGGCCGCCATCTTTGAGACGTGTCTAGACCGTGTCCTTCCTGTCTGCAATGGTGACGTTTCTGACTCCAGCAAGATTAGAAATAATCTGGAAAATTGGTAGGGGTTGGTGCACCTTCTGTGACCTGCAGGCATGCTGACCGCCTTTTAGTTATAATGCTGGCAAGAAGTCACATTTATACCCAGCCTTTGTGCGTGCTGCAAACACCGCACTTCTGTGCCTCCAACATCTAGATAAAATCGACGGTCTTCCTGATCCTTCCGAAAAGCTCGTTTTCCACGTCAATGACCGGGAGATGAAGCAATCCCACGAGAAGTTTCCACTCGCAAACCCGATGTTATCCTATCCAACACTGACATGCAAGAGGTCACTGCCAAGAAACCAACAAATATTTTCGAATGGCGAAGTGTCCGTACTATCATCGAGTTCAAGACTGGCTCGATCACATCTCCTCCCACGCGTTATACTAAGGGCAACTACATCAAGCCCCGTCGGGGTCGCAAGTACCTTTCCCCGAAATCCATCGGAAACGACGAACAGGGGATGGAGCCTTCGCCGACTAATTTCATGCAGGGATTTGGACGTAGGTAACGACTTTGATCTCGTTGATGGATACTGACAGTCATGTAGCCCAAAGTGATACCTTTCCGGACAATGAGCCTGTTTCTCAGGAAACACAGGATTCCCGCGAAAAAAAGAAGCCTTGGGCAGGCGCGAAACAGAACCCCAGTCCCAACAACAGTTTGTAGAGCGCTCGAACCAGGTATCCGGATCCCATTCCAAGCGGCGGAGAGTCGAAACCAGCAGCTTTGACCCTCACGAAATCCATCCTATTACCCAAACTGCAATGTATGGAGCCGAGATGTTCGCATCGCATGTTGGTCGGCAGCATGTCATCTGTCTCGTTATCGTTGGTCCGTGATCTTCCTGTCTGGCACATGTGAATAACTTGACCTGTTGCGGCAGGGGATCTCCTATATATTTAGCGCTACGATTGTCAACGTGCAATTGAATGTTCCGCACTGAACTTCATTCAAGACCTCCCTCGCTTCCTTGTACTCCTTCTGGCGATGCAACGTTCCAGAATCATCACTGGGAGTTGAATCCCGATGTTGATCCATATTTTGGCGAACTCCCTGCGCCTGGCTCGAATCCGCCCACTTTCACAGCGGTACACATGGATGACCCGATAAAGGGCCAAGTCGACACCATACTGGGGTGTCCTCGATTAATCGAATGTCTCGCTATGGTCTCAACGGGCGAGCAACAAACGTGTA